>OX352761.1:45548574-45721074 GCA_947095585.1 Nephrocerus scutellatus
AAAAAATTTAAGCAAAACCTGTTCATTTGGTGTTATCAAAGATGAATTAGTCAGAGATTTATTCATATGTGGATTAAATCAAAGACATCAATTCATTCGCGAAAAACTATTAAATTAATCCACAAAAAGTCTTGATGAAATTTCTCAAATGGCTAAATCGTTAAAAATAGTAAAGCAGCAGTCGATAGAGTTCATCCAGGGGAGTTATACAGATGAGAACACCGAGAGCAATAAAAATTTTTTGGCAGCATTTGAGGGAAGGGGAGACAACAGCACTCAAGCTACCAAAAAATGAGAGAGAGCAAGAGCCAAGCTATTCAAGAAGTGGATCGAGCAATCATTCAAAACCTAATTATATATGTAGAAGGTGTGGTGAACGGCATTTTGGGAAATGTCCAGCGTGGGGAGTATCTTGTCATCAGTGTAAAAATAAAAATCACTTTGCAAAAATGTGCCTGTCAAATAAGATGGGAAAAAGAGTAGGAAACATTAAAGCAGAAGAAGCATCTTCGTTATTATCTGAAGAGGAAGACCTTTTTATTGGGAAAATAAGAACCTCAAAAGCATGAAACAATACGAATACCTAGAATGAGCAAATTAAAATAATTAATAAAAAACAGGTGCCGAAGGCAATATAATGTCAATCAAAAAATTTGAAAAGTTAAATTTAGGTAAAAAATTAATTAAAGAAATCAATATTAGGTAATTTGTTAACGTTTTCTGGTGAAAAACTCAAAGTCATAGGAAAATGTAAACTGAATTGTCAATTTGAAAATAATGATATTTTTCTTGATTTCTATATACTTGATATGAATTGTAAAACTGTAATTGGTTTAGATTCATCTATTAAATTGAATTTAGTTTGTACTTAACAAATAAATAATGTGCTAAATATCAAGGAACAAAGAGGTTTTAAAAATTAAAATTTGTCATGTAAATTCTCTAATAGGGGATACATATGTGTGCAAAGTTTGAACCGGGTTAATTTGGAAAAAATTAATATTAGAGCTCATGTGTATAAAAAATATTTGTATGGGAAAAAAATTCAAATCAAAAACTCAAAAATTTTTACAAAAAGTTCGGTCTATCGGAGATAGATGATAGATGTTTAAAAAATGAAGTAAATCGGGCAAATTTTTTTAAAAAAAATGTATGGTCCCGCTCCCGGGTCTCAGGTCCCATTCGCTCCAAAAAATTTACAAAAACTTTTGTTCATCGGGATAAACATATGTTTAAAATTTGAAGAAAATCGAAAAATGTTTACAAAAAGTGTTGTCTATCGGAGATATAATTTGAAGAAAATCGGGTTAATTTTTTTCTTGGGCCCGGGGTATCCAAAATTTTTACAAAAAGTCGGGTGTATAAAATTTGAAGAAAATCGGGTTAATTTTTTAAAACAAATTTTATGGTGCCACACGACCCTGGGTCCCGGGGTCTCCAAGATTTTTACAAAGACCGACAGACAGCCGTGCCACGGGCAAGCTAATTTAAAAATTAAAATTTTACTTGTAAATTCTCTGATCGGAGATTAGATTTTGTGGTGAATTCCCTATTTGGTGGTGAAAACATAGCACCCACAGCGCACAGTTGGTACGACGTACACACAACGACGTACGAAGGACCACTAAAATTATTTATTTTGAGTTGAGTTAAGCTGTAAAGCAGTTGAGTGCGTAACCAGTTCTTCATATACTCGTAATATTGTACAAAACACAAATTCTCTATACTCTCTGGTCTCTGCTCTCTGCTGCAAAACAACCCCAATCGTAAATTCGAGCAGCGCTGTCTACACGCGTTACTCATCAGCGCACACAGAACACAGTCATTATAGTATGATATGATCTGAACAAAAATTAAAAATTTGTATGAAATTAATAGAAAGTATTGTCACCGGATATATTCATGTGTGCAAAAATGGGTTAAAAATTTATCAGAAAATCTGACCAGCCAGCCAGCCAGCCAGCCACGTGCACGCGAAGTTAATATAGAGAATTTAAAAAGCAAATGTAATTTAGTTTTAAAAGAAAATGTTTCACCGGTCGTCGAACGACCACGCAAAATACCATTCGATTTGAAAAACGAGCTTAAGGCAGAACTATTGCGTATGGAAAAGCTTGATGTGATAATTAAAGAAAATCAACCAACACAGTGGGTGAACTCAATTGTTTTGGTGAGAAAAAGTAATTTTTAATTTATAATATAATTCTAAAGAAGAACTTTTTTTTATATAGAGACTTATTGCCTAGGGAGGACTCCCTAAATGACTTGCGTCACGGCAATAAGTTGGACTAAGCCCTTTATTACAATTCAAAATAAAATAAAAATCGAGGGAAAGTGTTTTGCAATATATCACATATACATTCCTCACGTTTGTAACCGGTTTCAATTTATTTTCTCAGAATTCTCTCTGAATTATTGAAAAAGCAATGCGAAAAAACGAACACGAAACTAAAACGACGCGAGTCCAAATGCTTTCATCAATGGATCATGGTCAGGGAAAACTACAAAAAACCTTGACCAAGAAAATGAAAATATTACAAACTATAAAAAAATATTTTTTTTTAAATATACATTTTATATTAATAAACAATTCATGAATACTTCATCCATCATCCTTCAGGAATTGTTAACGGCTAATTTGAAGGCCTGCAGATTATAAGATTCGGGAAACACGGGCTCGACCAATTGATTCCACATCGAAGAGGCTCTCGGAAAAAAGGAGGATTTAAAGTGTTGGGTTCTACATGAAAAAAGTTTTAAGGCAAAACTATGTTGATTGGACCTTAAACGAGTGTTTATGTTACTGACAACAGGACCTGGAACTAGAAAACAGATAATGCTCCTACATTTCGTCTGTGCTCCAAAGTATCAAGAGAAGAAGTAATGGTTCTATCGTTTATCAAACGGATAACTCTATTCTGAATTCCATCAAGATAAACCTAATGCGATCTTGGAGCGCCACCCCACACATATGAATTAAATTCTAAAATTGGTCTAACATAAGATTTATATAATCTTAATACTTCAGAGGGATTGAAGTAGAAGTTACAACGTCTTATGAAGCCCAAAAATTGGCTAGCTCTTTTTGAAATTTCAAAAATATGTTCCTTCAAGGAAAGATCACTTGATACTTTTAAACATAATAACAGGTGAAACGTAATGTTGATTTGTCTTTTGAGAAAAAAGACGAGACTGGAATTTATTTGGGTTAAATTCTACTCTATTTTCGCATGCTATCTCGAATCTTAAGGTCATATATTATTTTGGACCTTTTCAATACAGCGTTTGATCTGTTTCTAGCTATTCGAAAAACTTTACAAGGTTTTCTTCAGAAGTGCAATTAACGTACTGCAAATGGGCTGCTTTTTACACGCGACTGCTGACCTGCAATGTTCGTTAAACCATTTATTTTTATGAGTATTTTTCTTTTTAAATGAAGAAGGAATGCAATTTTTCATTCCTAGCAAAATGGTTGACGTGATAAGTTGTAATGCTTCAGCAGCATTATTGCTGGAAAAACAGGTTAACCAATCAAATGAGCTATAAAATTGGTTCAGGAGCTCACAGTTAGCATTTTAATAGTGCCAGAGTAGCCTTTTACGAGTAGGCTCTAAAAGGGCTGTTGTTATTGAAAATTTGGCTACTACCAAAGCATGGTCAGAAAGACCTAATGGAGCAGATACACCAATTGAATATTTCTTTGACATAGTAGTTAGAAATAAATCTAAGAGGTGAGGTGATTGACCGGTAGTATCGGGATACCTAGTTGGCTTATCAACGAGTTGGGTGAAAAGATAAATATTTGAAAATAGTTCAGCGGTTTCTCCAGATCGATCTCTACCATTCGAATAGGTCAACCATGAATCATTGTGGACATTAAAACCCAAGACTACCAATTCTGATGTTGGTGAGGATTGAGAAATCTTGTCTATAGTGTCCGATAAGTAATTAAACTCAATATTAGTGTCATCAGGTGACAAATTAGGACTACGTTAAGGGAACAAATAAACATCGAATGGTTTGAAATTACAATTTCAATCCATATCGTATTGAACATGGGATTACTGTTTGGAATATTAAATTTAGGTACACTAAAACTGATGTCATCTCGTATAAATAAAATAACCCCACGTTGTGGAACCAAACAGTCGACACGAGAATACCCCGGACAATGAAAATCATTTGGGGTACCCATATAAGAGGCCTGCGTTTCACATAAACTTAGAACCGCAGGCTTATTCGCGTCAAGATGTGCTACGATGGAGTTGAAATTACTCTTAATGCCGCGAATATTTGTGAAATGAATTTAAAAAGAGTTCATTTTACAAAGTAAAAATACCGAGCCCATCAAGATGAGGAAAATATACGTAAAATAAGATAAGAATATAATAAAAAATCAAAAATATTAAAAATAACAATAATAAGAAGAATTTCTACGAACCAACCACTCAACAGTGAAAACGTTACTGATTCGTTTGTAGTACCAGGCCTAACAAACGAAAAAGGCACGCACAGCTACTGAGACAGAAAGTCAATAAAAATTCTGCTTCTAAAAACTACTCAAATAAAAAAAATTATTTAAAAAATTGAAAAACTTGAATAAAAATCATTTTAACGTAACTGCTTTTTTAAAAAATTGAAAAACTTGAATAAAAATCATTTTAACGTAACTGCTTTTTTGTGCCCAATTCTTCGGTAACGTTATGAGATGATGACTTTGTTTCGATGGTTTGCTGTCAGCAGTATCCACGCTTGATGGACAATATCCGTGCAGAAGAATCTTTGATGGTGAGAAACCATTGGCTGCGGTTGAACAATCACCGGATAACGCCTGTATCCGCTGTTCGAGTTCAGCAATTTTTGTCGCAATGATTTTATTTGTCTTCTTTTGGTGACTCAGTCCGATGTTCTTGTCGTTTAGATTATCCAACAGCGCCAGACACAGCGAATTTAAATCGGCGATTGTTTCTGTTTTGGTTTGGTTGGTAAATCTAAACCACTTTCGTTGATATTCTTGATTGTACAAATGTCCAATTTGTTCTTGTTGATAAAGTTGATTGCTTTCTTTATCGATCTTGACCAATATCAATTGTTATCACGTTTCAAAGATATCAAAAAGTATTCTTGATAATAACTTAAAAATGGTTCTGGAAAAAGCTCAGAAAATAGGACTTAAATTTAATAAAATGAAATCTTGTATAGCAGTAAAAGAAATCAAATATATAGGTCATGTTTTTAATGAATTTGGGGTCCGTCCTTATGAAAGTAAAATTGAAGCTATAATGAAAATGCCACGTCCTAACTCTGTCAAAGAACTTCAACGTTTATTAGGTATGGTCAATTATTTGAGTTCATTTATTAAAGAGCTATCAATTAATAATGAAAATTTAAGACAATTATTAAAAAAGGAAGTTGATTGGCATTGGGATGATAGACATAAAAATGAGTTCTTAAATCTAAAGGTAATGATTTCAAGAGCACCTATTTTAGCTTATTTTGATTATACAACAGCAATCAAGCTTTCTGTGGATGCGTCAAAATCCGCAGTAGGAGCCGTCATACAACAAGATAATAAAACAAATTGCGTATGCATCAGCTACTTTAAGTGTTAGCCAGCAAAATTATGCGCAAATTGAAAAAAATTATTTGCCATTCTCTTCGGTTGTACTCGTTTTCACAAATATCTATTTGGAAGAGAAGTTTTGGTTGAAACAGACCACAAACCACTTATACCATTATTTGAGAAGTCTTTACCAGGTGCCAATGCGTTTGCAAAGAATGATGCTTAAACTACAAGCATACAATTTAAAAGTTTTTAAGCCAGGAAAAGAGATGGTTATTGCTGACACTTTGTCAAGAGCAGCTTTGAAAACAAAAGCATTGCCACAATTTGATCAGGAAACAGAAATACATTGCAATATTATCACCTCATTATTGCCAATTAGTGACGAAAAAGTAAATAAAATGCGGGAAGAAACAAAATTAGACAAAACTTTAGTTAAGCTACAGGAATACTAAAAAGCTGGATGGACAGAAGTTAAAAATAAAGTAGATAAATTTGTTATGCCCTATTTTAAAATTAAAAATGAAATTAATGTGAATAATGGCATATAAAGTTTCTAAACCCAAGGAACCGTTAATTCCTCTTGAGATAATACAATTCCCTTGGCAAAAGATTGGAATAGATCTTTTTGAACTTGTAAAGAAAACGTACATGCTTTTTGTTGACTATTACTCTAAATATATAGAGATTGCTCTTTTATGTAGTGGTTTTTCAAGTAAAAAATTAATAACAGAATTTAAGTCTATACTGTCTAGGCATGGTATTCCGAAAATCATTGTAAGTTTTCACCTTACACACCCAGATCAAATGGTCTGGCTGCTCGCTCGCCCCTCACCCAGGGTTCTCTTTTCCCTCCTGTGTTACAAATTAAAGATATGTTGTTGCGTTTTCGGGTATATGTGTTATTTATTCTTTCTTTTATTATTTTTTTTTTTCGTATTATGTCTATAACGTCGGTACTACATATATACCTATATACTTAATACAATATAGACTTTAACTATTAATACACATACGTACCAGGTCTAGCGTAAGCAGGTCGTATGTTCGTATGGACACTGAACGCTTGTACTGACCGCCCACCAGATCAAAACTGTGACGTCAGTAAGATGTAATATTCAGGTCGCTGTCCGAATGGACACTTGTACTGCACGCCCAGCAAATCAAAACTGTGACGTCAGTAAGGTATAATATTCAGGTCGCTGTCCGTATGGACACTTGTACTGCACGCCCAGCAAATCAAAACTGTGACGTCAGTAAGGTATAAAATTCAGGTCGCTGTCCGTATGGACACTTGTACTGCACTTATACTGCACAGCAAATCAAAACTGCTACGTCAGCAATGTATGTATTAATCAAATGGTTCGTGCAGGACCGAGTTTATTGTTCCGAAGGAACAAAGGTGGTTAGCATGTTTGCCTTCTGCTACTGTGGAGTAGAGTCTCCTCTTCGCTGCCTATTTTGATTTTTCTCGGCAGTTGTCTTTACTTATTTCTTTAAAATTGTTAGGAATTTTATGAGTATTTCCAATGAAAATAAGAATTAAGTATTTCCAATGAAATTAAGAATTCTCATATATATCGAGCCTATAATGTCGGCATATATTCTTTGATATATTTATTTATATTTATTCTCTGTATATATATATGTCGCTAATAATAATACATATGTGATTCAATGGCCGAGAAAAATCACTATGTCTGATTGTTCATTAAAAAAACAAGTTTTTCGACTTTGGCTTTATGGCACGTATGGGATTTGAACCCCTACCTACTGCATGGTAGCCAAAGGTCTTCCCCATCGCGCCATTGTGATACATGTCTGGTGTCGGTATTTTACCTTGTATGTCATTTGGTCTATTTACTATGCATATGGTTTGTAACGTAGCTAGTTTACCGCATGTGTTAAACTAACTTCAAAGTAAATAACAAAGTAAATAATTTTGGATTGAAATGTTTAAAGTAATAATAATATTAAAAGGTTATAATTCAAATATATATATATATATTTTTTTTTTTTATTATTTTTTTCACTTTTCTCCACACCTGGTTTCGGTGTTTGTTTTCTGTTGATCTCCTTCTAGGACGAAGATTACTGGTAAAATCTTTTTTTTGATTCGGTATGGTCCGATATATCTGGGTGCTAGTTTAGCAGTGAATTGTTGTGCTGCCGAAGAGAGTGGTCGGTAGCGGTAGTATACCATCTCTCCTATGGTAGGAATCCATGGTCGGTGATGGAGGTCGTAGTAGCGTTTCTGTATTTCAAATGCTTTTGCTAGATTGATTCGGATAAGATTCAGGACTTCGTTTAGTAATTTTATTCGTTTTTTTGTTTCCGGTTCAGAGTATAATGCTATATCAGGAGTAGACGGTAAGTGTAGTTCACGGCCGAAGCTTAGGTAGGCAGCGGAGTACCCAGTCGTTTCGTTGCGACTTGTGTTCATGGCCAGCATGAGTTCCGGTAGGTACTCGTCCCACTTTCTATGGTCCTTTTTCACATATTGTACAACCATGGTTTTTATGACACAGTTGATACGCTTTGTGGGTTTTCTTGGGGTGTATAAGGGGGTGTAAATCGCTGTTTGATCTGGAGAAGTGCTAGTAGCCCCTGGAATTGTTTACTCCGATACTGCGTTCCATTGTCGGTGATTAAGACTTTTGGGCATCCATACCAGCTGAGGATGCGCTCTTTAAATGCTTTGATTAACGCGGGTGTGGTTGCATCTCGGAGAGCTACAAACTCCATCCATTTAGAAAATTTGTCATGGAATACCAATATCATGGTGTTTCCTTTCGTCGATCGTGGAAGTGGGCCGATGAAATCGGAACTGGCGATTTCCCAAGGATAGTTAGCGGCAGTCATATGCATTTCCCCGGCGGGCTTGGTGGCGGGTATTTTGTATTCCATGCAAGTGGGGCATTGGCGGACAAATCGGGCGGTGTCGCGAAATAGTCCAGGCCAGTAGTACGTCTGGGCTATTCTGGCAATCGTCTTCGCGATCCTCATATGGCCCGCTGTTATATCGGTGTGGTTTTCAAGCAAGACCTGATGGCGGAGTGGTTTCGGAACACAGACTTTCCAGGCGGTCGGAGCAGTTTCGGTGTGGCAGGTCGGGTTGTAAATATGTCGATATAGAGTTCCGTCTACTACTTCATATTCGGAATTTTCTTCGGGTTTGGATTTTACCATTTGCGTTTTGGCCTGATACCATGGACAGGTTTCCGTAATCGGAAGTAATAGTTTGATTGGTGGTCTGCTACGGTGTTGGTTGAGCCTTTCCGGTAACGGATTTCGTAGTCGAACTGTTGCAGTTCGATTGCCCAACGCGCCAGGCGTCCAGATGGATTGTCTATGCCGTGTAGCCATTGTAGCGTCTGGTGATCTGTGTGGACGAGGAAGTGGTAGCCCTCCAGGTAGGGTTGCATTTTGCGGATACCCCATACCACTGCTAAACATTCTCTCTCTGTAACAGAATAGTTTCGCTCGGCATCTGTAAGAGTTCGGCTGGCATAGGCGACTACTCGTTCTTGATTGTCGATACTCTGGGAAAGGACTGCTCCGAGCCCTTCGGCGCTGGCGTCGGTTTGTAGCAAGAAAGGTCGGGTGAAATCGGGACAGGCGAGAACAGGTGCCTCGGTTAATTTGGTTTTGAGTGTCTGAAAAGCCTCTTCTTGGGTATTTCCCCATGTCCACTTCTGTTTCTTTTTCAATAATCTGGTCAGCGGTGATATTATTGTGGAAAAGCTTGACGCGATTCCGATGACACGACGGAGTTCTTTAACGTTTCGGGGGGCTAGTAGTACTTTAATGGCCTCGATTTTGCTGGGGTCGGTGTCTATCCCGCTCTGGTTGACCATATGACCCAGGTAGCGCATCTCAGCTTTTCCGAATTCGCACTTCTCTGGGTTAATCCTTAGTCTGGCCTGTTTTAGTCGTTGGAGTACTTCTGTTAGTGCTGCCATGTGCTCGGAAAATGTGCTACCAATGACGACAATGTCATCTAGGTAAGCAAAAGCATATGGTTCTAGCTCTGGGCTGATGATACGGTCAAGCAATCGTTGGAAGGTTGCGGGTGCGGAATGAAGCCCAAATGGCATTACCTTCCATTGGAAAAGTCCTCGGCTGGGGACTGTGAAAGCGGTATACGGTCGACTGGTCGGTTTCAGAGGTATTTGCCAATATCCTTGTTTGAGATCTATGGTAGAGATGTATTTAGCCCCTTTTCATTTGTCCAGGATGTGGTTGATCTGTGGGAGCGGGTATGCATCCTTGATTGATAGGTCATTCAGTTGCCTATAATCGACGCAGAGTCTCCAGCTGCCTTGTTTCTTCTTTACAAGTACTATGGGTGAACTGTATGGGCTCTTGGATGGCTCAATCTTTCCTTCGGACAGGAGTTGATTGATCACCGTGTCGATAATATTTTGCATCGCGGGGTTCCTGGGCATATACCTTCGTTTAAAAGGTCGGTGATACTTCAGGCGGATCATGATACAAAGTTGCCGAATGGTTTTTCCGATACAGGATCTTCCGGCACCGGTGACAGCGTTGTACGAGCGACATAAAAATTTTATTGGTAGGGTGTACGAGTCATGGCTGACAGCTGTATTAATAGGGGCGTCTAATGCCTCACGAGATTGGACGGCCCGTTGGCATTTCCCGGCCTGCACTGATAATGAAGGCTTTGTATGCCAGGTGTACCGCAGTACGAGCAGAACAGTTGGCGGTTCTGATGGCAACTTCGGCGGGTGTGACCAGGCTGACCGCAGGTTCAACAGCAGGTCTGACGGTCGTATGAATCGGTTGCTGGTGATAACGACTGATGCGGTTGTGTTACATCGGTGGCCATTGGCATAGGAAACTGTGCGTAATGTGTACGCGCTACTTCGCTGGTATGCGATAAATCTGGTGGCAATTGATGAGGATAATATATTCCTTCATTAGTATCGGTTGGTCTGGCGGGCGGTACGTGCTGGCGATATGTTCCGCTGCTGGTGTAGGCTGGACGGACGGGTGGAGCGTGGTACTGATGTGTTACTTCGCTGGTGCTCATGATGTCATGAGGTCGGATAGTGTAGAAAATTCCCTCCGCTTGATATAATGACGATAGTCCGGTCGGAGATTCTCATATATCTTATCTAACTTTTCCTCATTGGTGAGCGTGACGTGCCACCGCATTAGTGCTTGGATGGATGTCATATAATCCTTGCCCTTTTCTCGGATATTTTGTGTTCGGTTTCGAATGCGGTCGGCGAGTTGACTCGCAAAGCGTGGAGGTAGGAAGAAACGACGCAGTTCCTTGCTGAAGTTTTCCCAGCTACCTAAGTACTCCTTATTATTTCTGTACCATACTAATGCATTACATTTTAGAAGTTCTGGCAGCGTTCGGAATATACGATCTAGAGGTATTTGATAGCACTCAGCTAGCTCCTCTACTCGCTCTAAAAACTCTAGCGGATTGTTGTTTCCCCCGTCATACCGAACGTTCCATTTACGGACCTTGTACATGACGTCGGCATCGGTCAGTCGGTAGGTTGGTACTCGGGAAGAGGTTTCTTTTACATGCGAGTAGGTAATAGTAGGTAGTTTTTCTGTTGTGAGTGGTACTTCTACTTGCGAGTAGGTAACTGTAGGTAGTTTTTCTTTAAGCTAATTCTACGAGAATTTCTTTAATAATCAATATCGGTAAAAACTAAACTTTAGCTTGACCCTTAAGGTAACAAAAGATTAATTTTTAATTAAGAAATTGATGATTATTTAGGTCAATACATTTGCCGGAAACCGGAAAGGAAACTCTGCCTTGCTTACAAGTATAATCTCGCCGTGGAAGACGCCGAACTTAACATGGACTTCTACATTCTACTTTAACCTTTTTTTTCACTAGTAGCATTGTACAGAAGTACAGCCTTAAATATCATTTAATAACGGTGGTATACCCGTTGTAATACGTCTCATGAATAAGAAAAAATCAAGGGAACGCAGTAAGATTTCAATCTTGTAAATTAATTATTTCTTTTTAAGAAAATCATAATAGTTTAGTCTTTTGACAGGAAAATTTAATTCATACGATTTCCATAGCAACTAATCCAGCCATTGTAGGGTGTAAAATTCACTTGGTGCATAGCGACGACGCTGTTCCTAGTACTAGAAGAGGTACCGTTGTCCGCTAGGCATTTCTGGCTAGTAGCTACCGCAGCACAAGATGGATCACACTTTTCACTTGCGGATGAAGAGAAGATCGTTCCACGCTGAGGAGGTCCAGCTCAGCTCTAGGTCCCATGGTGTGGTAAATTAGCGAGTGTACGTCCGCTAATTTCGGAGCACTGGATTTTGCCTTTTTTTTTGCCAAATTTTTGCATGAAACGCACTTACTTTTCAGACTTTTTAAAAGGCTCCGGCAGGTGCCTGGGGTCAGGCAAAACCTATTTTATCATTAAGATAGGCAAAAACCACTTTGGTGCGCTGGCTGACTATCCGAGGAGAACCATCTCCACCAAAGACTAAAATCGTAGTTACTCGATCTCATCGCAAAATTACCCACGCCAAACTCTATAGTAGCTACGATGCGCCGGTAGTTTTCCATCACCCATTCTTTGTGATTCTCCCTTTTCCCTTTAGGCGAGCAAGTACTGGGCAAGATAGGTAAGATAAGTCTATGTTGGAGTAACGCCAGGAGACAATAATTGCGATGCAGAAATATTGTCTGGGTACAGCATTGTGACTGTATCATTATTGGTTGGTTTTAGGGCTTTCTATCTATTAGGCGACGTGCTCAGCAACCATTATATTTGAAACGAAAATTTTTCCCCAAAATTCCCACGTTTTTTTTGTAGGGTGAGTTATTACACCTCGGTCACATGGCTATGGTGATTTGCAGTTGTAAGTCCGACCATTACAGTTTCGTGTCCTGTTGTTCTGCCTCATCAGTTTCTGCGTCAAGAGGTGCCCTGCTTGTTGATGGTGGCGTTTCTTCTGTAATTCCAAGTTCCCAAATTCTTTTATTTAAATCTGCCTCATATATATATGATCATAGTAATTCTTGGTGAAGTATAGATGATCCGCATTGTCGCCAAGCTCTATTCTTTGATGATGCCTGGTTTTTAGGTCATTATACAGGGATTCAATTTTCTTCAATCTCGCTGTAGTGAATGCCTTGGTTCTCCGGGGGTACGACTCGCGCTTGTATTTGTCGAACACCTTTTGTATGCAATCCACTACTGCCTTCTGGTCCTTTACTGCATCGTTGATTTCCATTTTTTTTTAACTTGGTTGGGTTTGGTTGATTTTAAACTGTTATAGTCATCCCAAATGCCTTGGTTGATTTGATAGTTCTTTCCTTTTTGCTCGAAGGACCAATGTTGATGCTGCCTTGAAATATTGACCCTTATAATTGGTGGGTGGAATCAGTACTCAATGCAACTATGTTCTTGTGGTTTAACTATTGACCCTTACCTCGGGTGGGGGAAATCAATAGTTGAGTTAAAGACCGCCTTTTTTGAAGTGAAGTAAATTTTATTCGATCATCCTATTTATACAAAAGTCACACAGAGATAAATTGTAGCTCTATGCGCGATATGGTGTTCGTACATTACATTTTGGTAACACGACCATATGCATAGCATAAATCATGTAGGAGTATGTCTCTACGGGCATCTTCACTTATCATCTTCCTTATCTGGTGTAGAATAGGTTACTTCTTCTATCCTAGAGGCTGACGAAGATACGGCTGCGATGTTTTGTGCTGCTCAAGGCAAATCCTAGGATCGACAGATAACGATTTCCTGGGTTTGGTATTGCATTGTAACTCTCATGCAGTGCGATGCAGTGTATGCTGATCATACGCCTACCCTCCACTGCATCGCATGGGAAATACAGGTCAGTGATGTATTTGATGTATGGTGGCTATGAGTGTTGACTGAGGTACTCGTATACGTGCATAGTGTATGTCGATTATGTGGGTGCTGGGATT
The DNA here is from genome assembly GCA_947095585.1 of Nephrocerus scutellatus. Taxonomy (NCBI): domain Eukaryota; kingdom Metazoa; phylum Arthropoda; class Insecta; order Diptera; family Pipunculidae; genus Nephrocerus; species Nephrocerus scutellatus. The sequence goes on from OX352761.1 coordinate 45,562,107, forward strand.
TAGATATGTGCTGAACAGAATGCACTGAGAAGTGCAGATCAGCGAAGTACGTGCCGGATATGTGGGCGCTGCAGCTTAGGTATGTGCAGACGGCACATGAACGATGTGCTCCATTGACTGATCCATTTCTGGATCTTTCTTTGAGACAATTGGATAATTTTTAAAACAAGTTAAAATTTCAAAATTGGTTTAACCTGTGTGTTAGAAAAATTCTATTACCATATATTCGCCATTTGTACAATTGGTTTTCTTCTTATTCCAGCCCACATTTTTTTCGATGACGCCTTTGAAATATCGGATCATAGTGATGATGATATCCAAGTTAACCGATTCGTTAAGTTACTTGTGGCAACTATTGATGAAGCGGCTTCAGATATTCATCAGACAAATATCCGCCTGAGGCCACCTAAGAAATATCCAACACCATATGGAGGACGCTTAGTTTGGACTTTACCAGGAAAAACTAAATTTATTTCGCATTTGAAAGACAAAGATCGAATTCGCCATCGTAAGCGTTGGTCACAAGTTATGTACATGTATTATTTGCTCGGACATCGCTTAATGGAACTACCAATTTCCGTCGATCGCAAGGACGTCATTGCTGAAAACACTTATCTTTTGACCTTAGATGGCGACATTGATTTTAAGCCTAATGCTGTGACCCTTTTGATTGATTTGATGAAAAAAAATAAAAATTTGGGAGCTGCCTGTGGTCGCATTCATCCCGTTGGTTCGGGCCCAATGGTGTGGTATCAAATGTTCGAATATGCCATTGGTCATTGGCTGCAAAAGGCTACAGAACATATGATCGGTTGTGTACTTTGTAGTCCAGGATGTTTTTCACTGTTTCGTGGCAAAGCCCTAATGGATGACAATGTAATGAAAAAGTATACAACACGATCTGATGAAGCTCGACACTACGTGCAATACGATCAAGGCGAAGATCGATGGTTGTGTACTTTGCTTTTACAAAGAGGATATCGCGTTGAATATTCTGCCGCTTCTGACGCATACACACATTGCCCTGAGGGTTTCAACGAATTCTATAATCAACGTCGTCGCTGGGTACCCTCAACCCTTGCCAATATTATGGATTTATTGTCTGATTCAAAGCGTACAATAAAGATAAATGACAACATATCACTATTATATATATTTTATCAGATGATGTTGATGGGTGGTACAATACTTGGGCCCGGCACAATTTTTCTTATGTTGGTGGGCGCTTTTGTTGCCGCTTTTCGCATCGATAATTGGACGTCGTTCCATTATAATATTGTACCGATATTAGCATTTATGTTTATCTGTTTCACGTGCAAATCAAATATTCAACTGTTTGTCGCACAGGTTCTATCTACAGCATATGCATTAATTATGATGGCTGTAATCGTCGGTACTGCACTACAGCTAGGCGAGGACGGTATTGGATCACCATCAGCGATTTTTTTGATTTCGATGACAAGTTCTTTCTTCATAGCTGCTTGCCTTCATCCTCAAGAATTTTGGTGTATTACGTCGGGGTTAATCTACCTGCTCTCAATTCCATCTATGTACCTGCTGCTGATTCTGTATTCGGTTATCAATTTGAACGTGGTTTCATGGGGAACTCGCGAAGTTGTAGCTAAAAAGACAAAGAAAGAAATGGAAGCTGAAAAAAAGGCCGCTGAAGAAGCCACTAAACGTGTTAAGCCACAAAACAGTGTACTAGGATTTTTGCAGGGCGGAATTGGCGACAACGCTGATGAGGAGGGATCTATGGAAATATCTTTGGCGGGATTATTCCGTTGTATTTTATGTACACATGGCAAAACAAGTGATGAGAAAGCTCAATTGAATCATATTTCCGATTCGTTGGATTCGATTCAAAAACGTTTGGAGTCACTGGAACATGCTGTAGATCCACATGGGAATCACACCCGCCATGGACGTCGTCGTACAACATCTACTGGATCAAAGGATCATCACTTATTATCCTCAGTTGCTGAAAAATCTTGTAATAATTCAGAGGAATCAGATTCAGAAACATCTGAGGAACCGCACCAGGAACGTGATTTCCTTACAAATCCATTCTGGATTGAAGACTCAGATTTGCGCAAAGGAGAAGTGGACTTTTTGACAAGTGCTGAAATTCAATTCTGGAAAGATCTTATCGATAAATATCTATTCCCAATAGATAACGACCCGGTCGAACAGGTATCAAAGTTGTTTATGTCATTAATGCCCGATTTATCATATTTAAAAAGCGTTCATTTAAAACTTCATGTGTAAAAAATTACTAAAAAATAATTTTTGTATCTTAGCTCTGGTACTTTTTGAATATTGACAGGAAGTGTTATATTTGTTTTAATAGTTTTTGTGAATACGAATCTGCTTTAATATAATGGATGTTGGCACGTTGTCATTAACATAAAAATTTACTTGCATAGAATTGAATATATAATATAATTAATTTTATAAATAATTATATAATTATATTATTTGTCTGTCCGTTCCGCTAAAATTCGATAACGCGCACGCAGCTTGTAAAATAAAACTTGCTGTTTTTATTGGTAGGGTGGTGCGAAATGTCTTCTCTGCCATTTCATAATTTTTTACGACCGAAGGAACTTTAAATATTAATAAATACTCGTGTCGTAAGGTAAAATTTGGTAAATAAGTTATTTAAATTAATACAAATTATATATAAATGAAAAATATTTAAATTTTTAAAACCAGAGTTAAGATTACAAAGAAAAAACCAAAATTTATTTACATAAATAATAATTAATAAACTTTTAGGCCAGAATCGCCAAAGATTTAAAAGAACTACGTGATTCGTCGGTGTTCGCGTTTTTCATGTTAAATGCATTATTCGTTTTAATCGTTTTCTTATTGCAATTGAACAAGGATAATATTCACGTTAAATGGCCTTTTGGTGTTCGAACGAATATAACATATGATGAATCAACTCAAGAGGTAATTTTTTTAAAAGGATATCGGTATCGATTTGTTCAAAAAAATCTACAATATAGTTTTTGACAAAGTTGAGCAGATATCCAAAATTTCAGTTTAAATAACATATTTTTCTTCTTTTTTTCTTTTTTTTAATGAAAAAAAACTACATACTTACAAAATATATGAAAAATGCTTGAGTTGTTAAACACTTTGAAATTCGACGAACTACTTATTTTGTTGTAAAACGATACAATAAAATGGAAATCACAAACAAAATTAAAAAAACGAAACGTAGGCGCGGATAGCAAGCGATTTGATCGAACTGAGGAACAAATCAGTATTTGCATTTTTTATGTTTAACGCATTATTTGTCCTCATTGTGTTTTTGTTGCAACTGAACAAGGACAAATTGCACATCGAATGGCCGCTGGGCGTTAAAACGAACATAACATATATCGAAAAAACATCAGAGGTTCTCTTATTTAATTTAAAAAAAGTTATGCTCCTCCTCTTTTTACTATATACTTACATAGCACATGTGTACCTTATATTCAAAATTAACCTATTTTTTTTATCAAATTCTTGAGATTCCGATTGTATGTAATAAATAATATCAGTATAATCTTTGGTGTTAATTTACATTCTTTATTTCGACTAACATTAGTACAATACATTTCATGGGTTATTTTGATGTTATTACGTTTTTTGGACTTTATTGAAGAAAATGACATACCTATATATAACTACATATTTTCAGTGTTGATTGCACATTACAATAAAACTCAATAAAAAACGCATGCAGAAATGATATGTTTAAACGAAAATGTTTACTAATTTCCATTAATTTGCTTTTCCTACACAAGCTACCTAAAATTTATCTCTATCTGTCTTATATAAAAATAGATTTGAAAGTCGTTATTATTGTACATCCGCACTGGCTCCATATTAACAGTAGCACATCCTACCAGTAGTTTTCAAGACAATAAGTAAGTATGTTTGTCAATCTTTCCCATGCATATTACTTACCTTGTCTATGCCTCAAAATATCCATAGCTTCGACACTTACTTGTTAGGGTTGTTTAGTATGAGCATATACAGAGTGTCCCCTAATTCAGCAAGGATAATTTGGGAAACGATTCTTGGGTATATTCTAAGAAGAAAATCGTTTTTTAGTAATAGTATATCTCCAATGTTGACATGATTTATCGGGGATTTAAACAAAATCTACTTTGGTGTACCCCGACCCATGTTAACGGAAATTGCTCTGTTAATACTAATGGTAGAAACTTCGTTTAGGACTTTATTTTAAGTTACTTTGTAACTGCGTTTAAATAAAGTTGATAAATTGTTTGAGTCTTCAGATATCCAACTTCAATGCCTGTTTTAGTTTTCTTGCCCATGCCAATTTTTCACTTTGATGTCAATTTTCTGCAGAAAAACGTAACAATAATTAAAAAAAAATCGCTAACAACTTTGCGGAAAAACCCATACATCTATTTATATAAAAGTGAAACTTTGTATGTAAGTATGTATGTATGTATGTATGTATGTCCGGTATGGACTGCCAAACCCTTCAACCGATCGCGTTCTAACTTTGCATATGGGTTTTCTACCATATTGAACACATAATAGGCATATTTTGAAAGTGGTCAACCTCCTAGGTCAAGGGGTCACCATACGAATTTTTTTATTGTTTTTACAAAAAAAAATAAAAAAAATGTTTTTATGAATCGATCGCGTTCAAACTTTGCATAGGGGTTTTATACCATAATGAAGACATAATAGGCATATTTTGAAAGTGGCCAGACTCCTGAGTCAAAGGGTCTCCATAAGAATTTTATTGTTTCTACAAATTGCATGTTTTTATGAATCGATCGCGTTCAAACTTTGCATAGGGGTTTTATACCATAATGAAGACATAATAGCCATATTTTGAAAGTGGTCAGACTCCTGAGTCAAAGGGTCTCCATAAGAATTTTATTGTTTCTACAAATTGCATGTTTTTATGAAACGATCGCGTTCAAACTTTGCATAGGGGTTTTATACCATAATGAAGACATAATAGGCATATTTTGAAAGTGGTCAGACTCCTGAGTCAAAGGGTCTCCATAAGAATTTTTTTTTATTGTTTCTACAAATTGCATGTTTTTATGAACCATTCGCGTTCAGTTGGTGGGTTGGTCAGTTGGAGCGAGTTCAGTGGGTGGGGGTGGTCTGTGAGTGGGTGGTCATCTGAGGTCAGAGGTCCGTGGGCTGGGGGTCAGTGGGTGTAGTGTCAGTGGGCGGGTGGGGTCACTGGGATGGGGCAGCCGGGAAACGCCGGGTATTTCCGCTAGTTTTATGATACTTGGGAAAACCTGCAGCAGGTAAAAATTTTTAAAAATGTTTTTTTTTGCTTTAAGCTTCAAAGGCTATGAATAAATAATGAGTTTCTGTGGTTTTTTTTTTATAATTTGCGCACGCGAAAAGGGGTTCGTACCCTTATTATGTTCGGCTATATGCTTGGCACCGCGTGGGCGTTAAGGAAAAGGAGAAGAAGAGAGGAGATATCTATGAGCTTGTGTCTTGAATGCCTGTGGATCATAGTGATGTGGAAAGACAGAGCTTGGCAGAGCATTCCACATACGTGTTGTACGGCTGAAGAACGAATCACTGAACTTAACTGTACGTCCGAAGATGGGCTTAAGGGTAAACTGATGTGCATATAAAGCGCCACGAGTATTGCGGTTGAATTCAAGGAGAGGTGGCATACAACTGGCTATTTCTCTTGAGCACCGCTGGTGGAAGAAGCGATAAAACAGTGACAGGCAGGAGACGTTCCTGCGGTGTTCAAGCGAATCTATTGATTTCGCAATGTTTTCGTCACCGATAAGTTTTATCGCACGGTTTTGTATTCTATCTAGTTGATGCAAGGTGGTTTTAGGCGCACCAGACCAGATGTGGCAATTGTACTCAAGTTTAGGGCGAATAAAATCCTTGTAGATAGTAGCCAGGTCAGAGGGAGTGAAATATTTCTTGCACCGTGTTAGAAAACCTAAACATTTCGCAGCATTTTTGGTAAATATGTGGTCATTCCAACGAAGCTTGCCGTTAACGCACATACCGAGAATTGCGAGATTTTCAGTTTCCTCGATGCAAGTGCCATTCATGGATAATGGCATGGGATTTGGGATTTCTTAGACGACAGGAGACAGCATTGGGTTTTGGAAGCGTTAAATTCTACTCGATTGTTTTCTCCCCATTTTATTATACTGTATAGGTCAGAATTTAACGTGCTTAATATACGAAGTTGTTTGATTTCCACATGAGATGAGGAGGGACGTTCCTCAAACTTATATGAGAAGCTGAGAAGCTGATAGTGCTGTCGTCAGCGAAAGAGTGAATTGGATTAGAAGTCACAGATAAGAGATAATTAATAAAAATGAGAAAGAGTGTCGGGGACAGAACAGAGCCCTGGGGAACGCCAGTATTTATGTGGTGTATTTCAGACTTGAATCCGTCCAAAACAACTTGAATTGAGCGGTCCAAAAGATAACTTCTATTCCAATGAAGCAGTTTATCATCGACATCAAAGGCACGCATTTTTGACAAAAGAGCTTGATGCCAAACTCTGTCAAATGCCTTAGAAATATCGAGTGCAACAACTTTGCTTTCACCAAATTGATGCAAAGACCGGTTCCACTGTTCGGTGAGATATACCATCAAATCACCAGTAGAAGGTTGCCCACAAAATCCATACTGCCGGTCACTAAGGATTTCGTTGGTTTCAAGATATTTCTTAAGCTGGTAATTTATCAGCGTTTTCATGACCTTGGAAAGAATGGATGTAAGTGCTATGGGTCGGTACGGAGAAGGACACGACGGCTCGCCTTTGTTGGGTATGGACTGGACAAAGGCTGTTTTCCAACTTCTCGGGAAGAGTCCAGAAGAATAGGATAGATGGAAAAGCTTACGCAATGGTAATGCCAGCTTGGAAGAACACCTTTTCAGAACTAATGGGGAAATACTATCTGGCCCAGCGGATTTGTGAATGTTGAGATCGTTTAAAACTCTAGTAACTGCACGAGTACGAATGAAGATCTGTCCCATAGAGTGTTCAATACTCGGGGGTGCAGGCGGCATCAATGCACAATCTGGAAGCGTGGAGCTAGCTGCAAAATGTGCAGCAAACAGATTGGCTTTGTCTTAAGAGTTGACAATGACATTATAAATGAGCGTTGGAATGGACGATGAGGCTTTATTTTTGATTCTTTTCGCGAATGACCAAACATTTTTACTACCTTTGGGACATTGTAGTATTTTTTTCGGTCGTAGGCGAATTTGACTCGCCGAAGATGAGCATTGTAATCATTTCTGGCTCGTTTAAAATTTGTTCGGTTTTCCTCTGTAGGGTTTGCTTTGTAAAACCGAAAGCATGCATACAAACCCAAGAAGGACACTTTGAGAACCTTGCTGTACGCAATGCTTGGCTCGGGACGAGTGAAGGTCTCTTCGGCACCCCCTCTTGCGCAGAGGTATGCTGCCTCGTTCCCTTTAATGCCAAGTTAATTTTGGTGATGATGCTTGTATGTCCTAGTCTATTTACTTTGAGTTGGTTTGTTACCTTGAGTGAAATGGCTCATGCAGCCGCTTCGATTTTGATGTGTAATTGAATTGGTGAGAGTCCTAGTAGTTTTTCTAGTGCTGCTGTTGGGCAAGTCTTGATAGCACATGTTGCAATAAGATATATTGGTGTTTGAATTTTACGGTTTTTAGCTTTGTGATGTATGATATATGGGAGTTCCATGTTAGTTTTTGGTCAAACGTGACCCTCAGGTATTTGGCTTCCGGCATTATTTAGAGTATTTTGCCTATGAATCTTAGGGCGGGACGAGTTATTCTCTTTCTTTTTGTGAAAACGGTGCATACTATTTTGTCTGGGTTGACACTTAGGTCTACCTCCGGCACCATTTGTTTTGAATTGCATGCGCTCTATTATCGTGCTTTCGAATTTACTTCGGACAATTAGGACTAGATCATCCGCATAGCCAATATTTGTGATAAGATTACTCTTAAGCCTGTCGAGCAACTGATTCATCACCAGTAGCCACAAGAGTGGTTATAGAATGCCTGGGCAGGCTCTTGTTGCCGCTATTGTGATGGTTTCGTCACCAAACGAGGCCCGAATTTTCTTACCCCTTAGCATGCACATGACCCATCCTATGATAGAGGGGTCTATTCTCCTGGTTCTAGATTGTGTTTGAATTACTTCGATGTCGATGAAGGCACATAGTAACATCTCTTTACTTCGGAGTGAGCTCATGAAGTGCTGTTTCTGTTGATTTTCCGATCTGATATGCGTGTTGGCTGGGGTTAAATGGATTTGGTTGGAGTATTTTAGATCTTATGTAGTGCCCTAAAAAGTTCTTCATGGCTTTAATAATAAATGATGTGAGGCTAATAGGCCTGTCCTCGGGGATTTCTTCCCTGCCTTTGGTAAGAAAATCACTCGTACGTCTCTCCAGCACCTTAGTATATATTCTAGGCTATAGCTGACTTTGCAGAGTCTTACGAGTAGAGATTCTATTAGGAACAAGTCACGTTATAGGAGTATCGGGTATATTCCGTCTCCTCCTGGGGATTTTGTATGGGCCGAAGGAATTTACTGCCCATCGAATTCCTTCGGTGGTGAAAAGGTTTGTGTTATGGTCCTCGTTTTCTTCTTGGTTGCCTAGTATTGAGCTGGGGAAATGACTTTTTATTAAGCAGTCAAGAGTTTCTAGTCTGTTGGATGTCGATTCGCCGTTTGGTTTTTTGACTGATCCGAGTGGGTTTTTATGGTCGAGGGAGAGAGCCTTGTGTAGTCGACACGTTGTTGGTAGTTTGTCAATACTCTCACAAAATGCTGTCCAACTGTTTCCTTTGCTGTTTCTTAGTGCAGCGTTATATCTGGTAAGAGAAGTTCGATAGGCCGTCCTGTTGTTTGTCCGTTTGGACTTGTTAAAAAGTTTTCTAACCTCTCTTCTTTTGGCCTCGGGATCATGGTTCCACCATGGAACATCTCTCGTGCCTTTGACGTGGACTCGGGGCAGCTTGTTTGGTATGCATTCATGATTGCCTCGGTGAGGTCGTTTGCAGTGCTGTCTAAGTCTACCATCGATCTAATAGCTAATAGGGGTACGGATACCTTTTAGGTTAAGAGGAGTGTGTCTAGGAAGACTTGCCAGTTAATATGTTTAGGGGTTCTTATTTGAGATTGAACCCTGCGTTTATGAAGGTTGCATCACATTATTCCCCACATTATTTATAATAATATTTTTGGATGAGCAATAGTTTAAAAGTTGCTCACCTCTTGTGTTTATGTCGGTGCTTCCCCAGACTGTGTCGTGAGAATTTGCATCACATCCGATCACGAAACTTTGTCTATGAGCTATGCAGTATTTTGTGAAGCTCTGTGTTGTTTTCGGAGGGGGGGGGGGAGGGGGGGTATGCTTGGCACCGCGTGGGCGTTAAGGAAAAGGAGAAGAAGAGAGGAGATATCTATGAGCTTGTGTCTTGAATGCCTGTGGATCATAGTGATGTGGAAAGACAGAGCTTGGCAGAGCATTCCACATACGTGTTGTACGGCTGAAGAACGAATCACTGAACTTAACTGTACGTCCGAAGATGGGCTTAAGGGTAAACTGATGTGCATATAAAGCGCCACGAGTATTGCGGTTGAATTCAAGGAGAGGTGGCATACAACTGGCTATTTCTCTTGAGCACCGCTGGTGGAAGAAGCGATAAAACAGTGACAGGCAGGAGACGTTCCTGCGGTGTTCAAGCGAATCTATTGATTTCGCAATGTTTTCGTCACCGATAAGTTTTATCGCACGGTTTTGTATTCTATCTAGTTGATGCAAGGTGGTTTTAGGCGCACCAGACCAGATGTGGCAATTGTACTCAAGTTTAGGGCGAATAAAAGCCTTGTAGATAGTAGCCAGGTCAGAGGGAGTGAAACATTTCTTGCACCGTGTTAGAAAACCTAAACATTTCGCAGCATTTTTGGTAAATATGTGGTCATTCCAACGAAGCTTGCCGTTAACGCACATACCGAGAATTGCGAGATTTTCAGTTTCCTCGATGCAAGTGCCATTCATGGATAATGGCATGGGATTTGGGATTTCTTAGACGACAGGAGACAGCATTGGGTTTTGGAAGCGTTAAATTCTGCTCGATTGTTTTCTCCCCATTTTATTATACTGTATAGGTCAGAATTTAACGTGCTTAATATACGAAGTTGTTTGATTTCCACATGAGATGAGGAGGGACGTTCCTCAAACTTATATGAGAAGCTGAGAAGCTGATAGTGCTGTCGTCAGCGAAAGAGTGAATTGGATAAGAAGTCACAGATAAGAGATAATTAATAAAAATGAGAAAGAGTGTCGGGGACAGAACAGAGCCCTGGGGAACGCCAGTATTTATGTGGTGTATTTCAGACTTGAATCCGTCCAAAACAACTTGAATTGAGCGGTCCAAAAGATAGCTTCTAATCCAATGAAGCAGTTTATCATCGACATCAAAGGCACGCATTTTTGACAAAAGAGCTTGATGCCAAACTCTGTCAAATGCCTTAGAAATATCGAGTGCAACAACTTTGCTTTCACCAAATTGATGCAAAGACCGGTTCCACTGTTCGGTGAGATATACCATCAAATCACCAGTAGAAGGTTGCCCACAAAATCCATACTGCCGGTCACTAAGGATTTCGTTGGTTTCAAGATATTTCTTAAGCTGGTAATTTATCAGCGTTTTCATGACCTTGGGAAGAATGGATGTAAGTGCTATGGGTCGGTACGGAGAAGGACACGACGGCTCGCCTTTTTTGGGTATGGACTGGACAAATGCTGTTTTCCAACTTCTCGGGAAGAGTCCAGAAGAATAGGATAGATGGAAAAGCTTACGCAATGGTAATGCCAGCTTGGAAGAACACCTTTTCAGAACTAATGGGGAAATACTATCTGGCCCAGCGGATTTGTGAATGTTGAGATCGTTTAAAACTCTAGTAACTGCACGAGTACGAATGAAGATCTGTCCCATAGAGTGTTCAATACTCGGGGGTGCAGGCGGCATCAATGCACAATCTGGAAGCGTGGAGCTAGCTGCAAAATGTGCAGCAAACAGATTGGCTTTGTCTTAAGAGTTGACAATGACATTATAAATGAGCGTTGGAATGGACGATGAGGCTTTATTTTTGATTCTTTTCGCGAATGACCAAACATTTTTACTACCTTTGGGACATTGTAGTATTTTTTTCGGTCGTAGGCGAATTTGACTCGCCGAAGATGAGCATTGTAATCATTTCTGGCTCGTTTAAAATTTGTTCGGTTTTCCTCTGTAGGGTTTGCTTTGTAAAACCGAAAGCATGCATACAAACCCAAGAAGGACACTTTGAGAACCTTGCTGTACGCAATGCTTGGCTCGGGACGAGTGAAGGTCTCTTCGGCACCCCCTCTTGCGCAGAGGTATGCTGCCTCGTTCCCTTTAATGCCAAGTTAATTTTGGTGATGATGCTTGTATGTCCTAGTCTATTTACTTTGAGTTGGTTTGTTACCTTGAGTGAAATGGCTCATGCAGCCGCTTCGATTTTGATGTGTAATTGAATTGGTGAGAGTCCTAGTAGTTTTTCTAGTGCTGCTGTTGGGCAAGTCTTGATAGCACATGTTGCAATAAGATATATTGGTGTTTGAATTTTACGGTTTTTAGCTTTGTGATGTATGATATATGGGAGTTCCATGTTAGTTTTTGGTCAAACGTGACCCTCAGGTATTTGGCTTCCGGCATTATTTAGAGTATTTTGCCTATGAATCTTAGGGCGGGACGAGTTATTCTCTTTCTTTTTGTGAAAACGGTGCATACTATTTTGTCTGGGTTGACACTTAGGTCTACCTCCGGCACCATTTGTTTTGAATTGCATGCGCTCTATTATCGTGCTTTCGAATTTACTTCGGACAATTAGGACTAGATCATCCGCATAGCCAATATTTGTGATAAGATTACTCTTAAGCCTGTCGAGCAACTGATTCATCACCAGTAGCCACAAGAGTGGTTATAGAATGCCTGGGCAGGCTCTTGTTGCCGCTATTGTGATGGTTTCGTCACCAAACGAGGCCCGAATTTTCTTACCCCTTAGCATGCACATGACCCATCCTATGATAGAGGGGTCTATTCTCCTGGTTCTAGATTGTGTTTGAATTACTTCGATGTCGATGAAGGCACATAGTAACATCTCTTTACTTCGGAGTGAGCTCATGAAGTGCTGTTTCTGTTGATTTTCCGATCTGATATGCGTGTTGGCTGGGGTTAAATGGATTTGGTTGGAGTATTTTAGATCTTATGTAGTGCCCTAAAAAGTTCTTCATGGCTTTAATAATAAATGATGTGAGGCTAATAGGCCTGTCCTCGGGGATTTCTTCCCTGCCTTTGGTAAGAAAATCACTCGTACGTCTCTCCAGCACCTTAGTATATATTCTAGGCTATAGCTGACTTTGCAGAGTCTTACGAGTAGAGATTCTATTAGGAACAAGTCACGTTATAGGAGTATCGGGTATATTCCGTCTCCTCCTGGGGATTTTGTATGGGCCGAAGGAATTTACTGCCCATCGAATTCCTTCGGTGGTGAAAAGGTTTGTGTTATGGTCCTCGTTTTCTTCTTGGTTGCCTAGTATTGAGCTGGGGAAATGACTTTTTATTAAGCAGTCAAGAGTTTCTAGTCTGTTGGATGTCGATTCGCCGTTTGGTTTTTTGACTGATCCGAGTGGGTTTTTATGGTCGAGGGAGAGAGCCTTGTGTAGTCGACACGTTGTTGGTAGTTTGTCAATACTCTCACAAAATGCTGTCCAACTGTTTCCTTTGCTGTTTCTTAGTGCAGCGTTATATCTGGTAAGAGAAGTTTCGATAGGCCGTCCTGTTGTTTGTCCGTTTGGACTTGTTAAAAAGTTTTCTAACCTCTCTTCTTTTGGCCTCGGGATCATGGTTCCACCATGGAACATCTCTCGTGCCTTTGACGTGGACTCGGGGCAGCTTGTTTGGTATGCATTCATGATTGCCTCGGTGAGGTCGTTTGCAGTGCTGTCTAAGTCTACCATCGATCTAATAGCTAATAGGGGTACGGATACCTTTTAGGTTAAGAGGAGTGTGTCTAGGAAGACTTGCCAGTTAATATGTTTAGGGGTTCTTATTTGAGATTGAACCCTGCGTTTATGAAGGTTGCATCACATTATTCCCCACATTATTTATAATAATATTTTTGGATGAGCAATAGTTTAAAAGTTGCTCACCTCTTGTGTTTATGTCGGTGCTTCCCCAGACTGTGTCGTGAGAATTTGCATCACATCCGATCACGAAACTTTGTCTATGAGCTATGCAGTATTTTGTGAAGCTCTGTGTTGTTTTCGGAGGGGGGGGGGGTATGCTTGGCACCGCGTGGGCGTTAAGGAAAAGGAGAAGAAGAGAGGAGATATCTATGAGCTTGTGTCTTGAATGCCTGTGGATCATAGTGATGTGGAAAGACAGAGCTTGGCAGAGCATTCCACATACGTGTTGTACGGCTGAAGAACGAATCACTGAACTTAACTGTACGTCCGAAGATGGGCTTAAGGGTAAACTGATGTGCATATAAAGCGCCACGAGTATTGCGGTTGAATTCAAGGAGAGGTGGCATACAACTGGCTATTTCTCTTGAGCACCGCTGGTGGAAGAAGCGATAAAACAGTGACAGGCAGGAGACGTTCCTGCGGTGTTCAAGCGAATCTATTGATTTCGCAATGTTTTCGTCACCGATAAGTTTTATCGCACGGTTTTGTATTCTATCTAGTTGATGCAAGGTGGTTTTAGGCGCACCAGACCAGATGTGGCAATTGTACTCAAGTTTAGGGCGAATAAAAGCCTTGTAGATAGTAGCCAGGTCAGAGGGAGTGAAATATTTCTTGCACCGTGTTAGAAAACCTAAACATTTCGCAGCATTTTTGGTAAATATGTGGTCATTCCAACGAAGCTTGCCGTTAACGCACATACCGAGAATTGCGAGATTTTCAGTTTCCTCGATGCAAGTGCCATTCATGGATAATGGCATGGGATTTGGGATTTCTTAGACGACAGGAGACAGCATTGGGTTTTGGAAGCGTTAAATTCTACTCGATTGTTTTCTCCCCATTTTATTATACTGTATAGGTCAGAATTTAACGTGCTTAATATACGAAGTTGTTTGATTTCCACATGAGATGAGGAGGGACGTTCCTCAAACTTATATGAGAAGCTGAGAAGCTGATAGTGCTGTCGTCAGCGAAAGAGTGAATTGGATAAGAAGTCACAGATAAGAGATAATTAATAAAAATGAGAAAGAGTGTCGGGGACAGAACAGAGCCCTGGGGAACGCCAGTATTTATGTGGTGTATTTCAGACTTGAATCCGTCCAAAACAACTTGAATTGAGCGGTCCAAAAGATAGCTTCTAATCCAATGAAGCAGTTTATCATCGACATCAAAGGCACGCATTTTTGACAAAAGAGCTTGATGCCAAACTCTGTCAAATGCCTTAGAAATATCGAGTGCAACAACTTTGCTTTCACCAAATTGATGCAAAGACCGGTTCCACTGTTCGGTGAGATATACCATCAAATCACCAGTAGAAGGTTGCCCACAAAATCCATACTGCCGGTCACTAAGGATTTCGTTGGTTTCAAGATATTTCTTAAGCTGGTAATTTATCAGCGTTTTCATGACCTTGGAAAGAATGGATGTAAGTGCTATGGGTCGGTACGGAGAAGGACACGACGGCTCGCCTTTTTTGGGTATGGACTGGACAAAGGCTGTTTTCCAACTTCTCGGGAAGAGTCCAGAAGAATAGGATAGATGGAAAAGCTTACGCAATGGTAATGCCAGCTTGGAAGAACACCTTTTCAGAACTAATGGGGAAATACTATCTGGCCCAGCGGATTTGTGAATGTTGAGATCGTTTAAAACTCTAGTAACTGCACGAGTACGAATGAAGATCTGTCCCATAGAGTGTTCAATACTCGGGGGTGCAGGCGGCATCAATGCACAATCTGGAAGCGTGGAGCTAGCTGCAAAATGTGCAGCAAACAGATTGGCTTTGTCTTAAGAGTTGACAATGACATTATAAATGAGCGTTGGAATGGACGATGAGGCTTTATTTTTGATTCTTTTCGCGAATGACCAAACATTTTTACTACCTTTGGGACATTGTAGTATTTTTTTCGGTCGTAGGCGAATTTGACTCGCCGAAGATGAGCATTGTAATCATTTCTGGCTCGTTTAAAATTTGTTCGGTTTTCCTCTGTAGGGTTTGCTTTGTAAAACCGAAAGCATGCATACAAACCCAAGAAGGACACTTTGAGAACCTTGCTGTACGCAATGCTTGGCTCGGGACGAGTGAAGGTCTCTTCGGCACCCCCTCTTGCGCAGAGGTATGCTGCCTCGTTCCCTTTAATGCCAAGTTAATTTTGGTGATGATGCTTGTATGTCCTAGTCTATTTACTTTGAGTTGGTTTGTTACCTTGAGTGAAATGGCTCATGCAGCCGCTTCGATTTTGATGTGTAATTGAATTGGTGAGAGTCCTAGTAGTTTTTCTAGTGCTGCTGTTGGGCAAGTCTTGATAGCACATGTTGCAATAAGATATATTGGTGTTTGAATTTTACGGTTTTTAGCTTTGTGGTGTATGATATATGGGAGTTCCATGTTAGTTTTTGGTCAAACGTGACCCTCAGGTATTTGGCTTCCGGCATTATTTAGAGTATTTTGCCTATGAATCTTAGGGCGGGACGAGTTATTCTCTTTCTTTTTGTGAAAACGGTGCATACTATTTTGTCTGGGTTGACACTTAGGTCTACCTCCGGCACCATTTGTTTTGAATTGCATGCGCTCTATTATCGTGCTTTCGAATTTACTTCGGACAATTAGGACTAGATCATCCGCATAGCCAATATTTGTGATAAGATTACTCTTAAGCCTGTCGAGCAACTGATTCATCACCAGTAGCCACAAGAGTGGTTATAGAATGCCTGGGCAGGCTCTTGTTGCCGCTATTGTGATGGTTTCGTCACCAAACGAGGCCCGAATTTTCTTACCCCTTAGCATGCACATGACCCATCCTATGATAGAGGGGTCTATTCTCCTGGTTCTAGATTGTGTTTGAATTACTTCGATGTCGATGAAGGCACATAGTAACATCTCTTTACTTCGGAGTGAGCTCATGAAGTGCTGTTTCTGTTGATTTTCCGATCTGATATGCGTGTTGGCTGGGGTTAAATGGATTTGGTTGGAGTATTTTAGATCTTATGTAGTGCCCTAAAAAGTTCTTCATGGCTTTAATAATAAATGATGTGAGGCTAATAGGCCTGTCCTCGGGGATTTCTTCCCTGCCTTTGGTAAGAAAATCACTCGTACGTCTCTCCAGCACCTTAGTATATATTCTAGGCTATAGCTGACTTTGCAGAGTCTTACGAGTAGAGATTCTATTAGGAACAAGTCACGTTATAGGAGTATCGGGTATATTCCGTCTCCTCCTGGGGATTTTGTATGGGCCAAAGGAATTTACTGCCCATCGAATTCCTTCGGTGGTGAAAAGGTTTGTGTTATGGTCCTCGTTTTCTTCTTGGTTGCCTAGTATTGAGCTGGGGAAATGACTTTTTATTAAGCAGTCAAGAGTTTCTAGTCTGTTGGATGTCGATTCGCCGTTTGGTTTTTTGACTGATCCGAGTGGGTTTTTATGGTCGAGGGAGAGAGCCTTGTGTAGTCGACACGTTGTTGGTAGTTTGTCAGTACTCTCACAAAATGCTGTCCAACTGTTTCCTTTGCTGTTTCTTAGTGCAGCGTTATATCTGGTAAGAGAAGTTCGATAGGCCGTCCTGTTGTTTGTCCGTTTGGACTTGTTAAAAAGTTTTCTAACCTCTCTTCTTTTGGCCTCGGGATCATGGTTCCACCATGGAACATCTCTCGTGCCTTTGACGTGGACTCGGGGCAGCTTGTTTGGTATGCATTCATGATTGCCTCGGTGAGGTCGTTTGCAGTGCTGTCTAAGTCTACCATCGATCTAATAGCTAATAGGGGTACGGATACCTTTTAGGTTAAGAGGAGTGTGTCTAGGAAGACTTGCCAGTTAATATGTTTAGGGGTTCTTATTTGAGATTGAACCCTGCGTTTATGAAGGTTGCATCACATTATTCCCCACATTATTTATAATAATATTTTTGGATGAGCAATAGTTTAAAAGTTGCTCACCTCTTGTGTTTATGTCGGTGCTTCCCCAGACTGTGTCGTGAGAATTTGCATCACATCCGATCACGAAACTTTGTCTATGAGCTATGCAGTATTTTGTGAAGCTCTGTGTTGTTTTCGGAGGGGGGTCTTCTTCTTCTCCCGAGAAGTAGGCAGTGGCGATGGAGATGGTGCTCTTTCTTCGTTTGTACGTTCCCTGCAATCTCGACGTAGTTGTCACTGCTGTTGACATTAAGTGCGTCGACTAGCGAAAGAGCGTCTGCCACAATATTTTTAGGACCGGAAATATGACGGATGTCGGAAGTATATTGTGCGTTTAAATCTAAATATCTGCGTTTTCTGGGCGAAAACTTTTCATAGTAATTTCGATAGTAATTGGTTATGCTAGAAAACGCTGCAGACCTTTGGACGTAAATGGCATTAGATAATTTGTAATCGAGAAAACTTATTTCTGCGTTTTTCGCTATTTGCATATTTTCGGTACTTAAAGGACGAACTTTCGCACGGTGTACATGTCGTTTTGATGCAATGTGTGACATTATATTTGATTGTATTTAAAGTCGTTATTTCATGCGAAATTGATTTAAATTCGGAAAGCAAATTTAGAACATCCGAAAGATATGTGTCGGCTCTAATTGTCGTAATACCGTATGACGTGCCAAATCGGTAATGATACCAACATATCGGGTGCATTTGAATCTGGGTATTTGATCTTGATGCGTTACGATGGTGAGATGTCACGCGCCATATTTCGCTGTTGTGCCGAGCTACTGTTGCGATTGCCGAATGATGACGTGGCAGCGTAGAATCGAGATCAGCATAGATTCTCAACGCGATCTGAAACTTCAATTCTGTCTGTTAATTCTTTCTTTCCGTTGATGCCTCCTTTCAGATAAGAACCGAACGTGTGAATGCCCACAGGTTTATTAACGTCTATTATTTTATCAGCCGTCGTCATATGTTATGATAAATCGGCATCTTCCAAACACGACAAAATTGCTTGCGTATTTGTTGGTAGCTGTTGTAACCTCAAGTTCCTAGGCAACGATTTTGTTATTAGATTCTCAAATATTGATTCTTTTTCCCGGTTCTTTATAGCCAAGTTGACGACCGGATAAAAGGCGACCAAGCTTTACTTTGACTGAATCGGACAGTCTTGTACAGCCGCTTTAAGAGAATTATACTTCGCGGATGCTAGAAGTTTGAAAATTTTGTCGCGTATGCATTTGACCGAATCGGTATCGAGAGCCGCAATCAAATGTACTTGGTTGCGTTGACGGAAATGCCAACGATCTGAAACTGAGCCTTCAGTTACATAAACCATATTTTGGGATCGTCCCAATTTAAAGGCGAATATTTAATCGAAACTTTGTAAATATTAGTCGTATTTATAGAACCGACTGAAGATTCGACGTTGCCTATTTCAAATTCGTTCTGAATTGAATCCTGACATTTTAAAATCAACGCAATTGTAAATCACACTTAGATACATGTTTAATTAAACTGACCGATTTAATTTAGTAAAAATAATTTCGTAGCTTGAGATTGATTGTAACAGGAACTCACTTACCTGTGATAGCCGAAAGTTTTAACCATAATGGAATTAATTTGAAAACAAATTGTACAAAAATGATAATGATAAGATCCCACGGTGGCTGGCTTCTCAGGGGGATCGTTGAGCGTTTTCGTGTTAAAGTTGTTTAAAGATGGTATTAAAATTTTGCTTCGTCTTGAGAAGATGCACGAGTTTTGGTTAACATGTAATTTGAATTTTAGGTCAGGCAAAAACTTGTGCTTTGACATTGAAGTTAAGTTTGCATTATGAGCCGATTTCGTTTAAAAGATATGTTACAAATATTTTATATTTGTTAACAAAATTTAAACGATTTTCTTCAAATATTATATACATGTGTATCTCCGATGCACAACACTTTTGTAAAAATTTTGTAGACATACAAATATTTAAAAATAAATTAACCCGAATTTCTCCAAATTGTATACACATGTGTATTTCCGGTGGACAACACTTTTTGTAACAATTTTGTAGACCCCAGGCCACGGGGTCGTAAGGCCCCATACACATTTTTTAAAAAAATTAACCCGATTTTCTTCAAATTTTATACACTCCGATGGACAATACTATTTGTAAAAATTTTGGAAACCCCTGGCCCCGGGGTCGAAAGTCCCAATACAAATTTTTTAAAAAAATTAGCGCGATTTTCTTCAAATTTTATACACATGTGTGTCTCCGATGGAGAAAACTGTTTGTAATTTTTTTGGAGTGAACGGACCCTAGGGCCCGAATGGTGCCCATATAATCTTTTTAAAAATTAGCCCGATTTTCTTCATATTTTAAACACATGTGTGTCTGCGATGGACAATACTTTTGCAAAATTTTTGGAGTGATCGACCCTGAGACCCGAGTAGTGCCCATGTACATTTTTTAAAAATTAGCCCGATTTCCTTCAAATTTTAAATTTTAGTTTTTATGGGTTGTTTTTTTTTTAACAATCATTCGCTATGACAGTTAGTTTTTAACTTAAATCGAGTAATCCAAGTTGCGACGATAATGAGTCTCGATGAATTAGATGCTAACTTGTAACCAGCGTTCTTCGGTTTAAGCCGCAAACTAGGTAATTACATTTAAAGTGCTAATGATTCCAATGCACGGGAATGAGACAGGTGGTATCCTCACAGATCTACTAGGCGGAAGTATGCCATTTTGCACGTTTTGGTCTTATTTGAAGTAAAATGTTTTAAAAACCACTTAATATTTAATGCAAACTGGTTTTTAAATTCTCTATATTAACTTCGCGTGCACGTGGCTGGCTGGCTGGTTGGGTGGCTGGCTGGCTGGTCAGATTTTCTGATCAATTTTTAACCCACTTCCCATAGCCCGATTTTATTGAAATTTTGCACACATGTATACTTCCGGTGACAATACTTTCTATTTACTTACTACTTACTTATTTACTGAATTGTATTTTTATTGATGTCGTTTTTTTGTCGATTTCAACTTACAGATAGAACAACAAGTTTTCACAATATTCTGTCATTTCGCGTTTTCATAAATTAGTTCAGAACAGTCAAAGAGTTCTTAAGATAAATGCTCGTGTTTCTTATTTGCTCAGAGTATGAGCGTGCTCAGAATAAAATGATCGGAGCGTTTTCAATTTATCATCTGATGTCAAATGTCTCTTTCGATGATTTTTCCTACAATAAAAAAAAATGACCCAGGATAGAGGGGCTCCCATATAAATTTCTGCGATTAGAGAATTTAGATGAAAAATTTTAATTTTTATGGTTGTTTTTTATTAGCTGCTGAATTCCGATGCTTGCATTTGTGCGATAATTGGGATTAGTGCTTGATCTAATTCCGTCGTCGTTAATGATGTTTGAGACTCTTGGCGATCCCTTTGACACCTGGTGTAGGTTATAAAGGGTAACACGTATCCCACAATTCGCTGTAGTCGAAATCAGGTTCTGCAGCTGCCACGACTAATGATTCAGGTGCTTCCTTTTTCGTTCCAAATTGTTTTCATTAGCAAGGACTGGCTTAAACTTTGGTGGCTAAGTTGTTTCGTTATCAAGTAGAAACAGTGGTCCATAGAACCACAGAGTGCATTCCTTCAGGACCTTTGGTGACATTCCCCGAGATAGAATATCTGCTGGATTGCTTTTTGAGCTCACATGACGCCATTGATCTGCTCGTGTTGTTTCTGGAATGACGGAAATCGAGTTTGCTACGAAAGTGTTAAATAATGCTGATGATGAATATATCCATGATAATACGATTTCTGAATCAGTTCAGAGCCGTGTTGGGTTGCTAAATTTGAGATCTGACTTGATTTTGGCTGATAATTGTGCTCCTAGTACCGCCGCACACAACTCCAAACGCGGTATTGTTACATTGCCTTTTGAGTAGAGCTACGCGAGATTTTGCACACAACAATCGTGTCATGATGGTGCCGTTTTTGAACACTGAACGAGTGTAAGCTACTGCTCCATACGCCTTTTCAGATGCGTCGGTGAAAATGTGTAATTGGGTGGCTTCTGGGACTCTTCCTTTAAAGATGTGCCTTGATATTTGAAGTGTTTTTAATACGTTTAAGTGCAAAATGAGAGCCCATTTGTGTGCAACTCTTCAGGTAGCGATTGATCCCAGTCCAGTTTTAACTCAACAACTTCTGGATAAAAGTTGGCTGTTACCACTATGGGAGAAAGGATTTCTAATGGGTTGAAAAGTCTTGCAAGGTCTGGTGTGACAGTGCGTTTAGTAATCCTTTTGACCGCTTCGAGGTTCACTTTAACGCATAACTTGTCGTCCTTCGGCATCCATGTGAGTCAACTTTTGTCCCTTCAGAATCTAAATTTACTTCTAAATTCTTTTGAGAGATGTTTAGGAGTAATTGTGGGTGGTTTGCACACCATTTTCGTAATTTAAAACCACTTTCTTTAATGATCTGCGTTAGTTGTTCTTGTAATTGTATTGCAGTCACCAAACTATCTGCTCCGCCGCGGCCGTCATCCACATAGAAATTCTCTTGAAGAAATTGCGCAGTCAGCGGTTAACGAACGGTTTTCTCTTTTGCCAGTTGTTGTAAACACTTGGTCGCTAAATACGAAGCAGACCTTGTGCCATAAGTAGCCGTGTTGAGCTGGTAGTACACTATTGGCTTGGCGGCATCTTTTCTCCAGATAATGAGTTGAAATTGGCGATCTTCGGGTGAGATGAAGACTTGTCAATATATATTTTTTCGACATCGGTGGTAAAGACGAATCTTGGAAATCGAAATCTGAGCAGTATAGAGAATAGTTCGCTTTGCACTGTCGGTCCTGTATACATCAGCTCGTTTAGTGAATGTCCTGGAGATGTTTTGGCGGATGCATCGAACACTACGCGGAGCTGTCGGGTCTTAACACGCAGTGGTGTGGAATGAAGTAGTTTGGTGAGATGACTGCATCTGGTAATATTTTTGTCCTATGCCGCATTGATTCGTATTTATCCATAAACTTAATGTATTCAGTCTTTAATAATAATATTCGGCGCGACAGACCATTTCGGTCCAAGGCCTAGCTTCTCGCAACCATTCGTGTTGAGCATGTTTATTTTGGCACACAAATGGAAGGGACCTACAATTTAAGGCCAGATCCGAACGGCGAATTGAGAAGCTTTCCGTGTCAAGTTATTACTCTCGGAACGTTTGTCACCCATTCGCGAGAGGTGTGACACCGTGAAAAATACTCTGGTTCGAACCACGAACCCCCTCCTCAGTAGCCATGCTCATTTGCACTGAGCCACGGCGCCCTTTCAACCTTTACTTCGGGATTTTTCTGGAGTCGACGCTCGAGCGAGAGAAATCTGTTAAGAGCAATTCCGTGTGAATCGCCTGACGCATTAGGGCTTTGTTGAAATGGTATTTTCACTATGAATCGATTTTCATGGTTTTTGATGGTGTGTTGCGCGAAGTGTTCTTCACATTGCCTTTCTGCCATGAAGAGATTTTTTCATCCAATTCCCATAAGCGAGCTATGGAAAGCTCGAGACTTTCATCTGTTGTGCATTCCCCGCATGCTACATTTGTGGAGTTTTCTTCTTGTAGTTTTCCTGAGACAACCCATCCGAACATGGCGTTTTGTAATATTGGAAGTCATTTTGGTAATTTAATTTGTCCAATTGATAGAAGCTGATGATAATGTTCTGCACCCAATAATATATCGCGCGGTCGGCGCAATTAAAGGCTGGATCTGCTAGCATGAGATTTTTGGGTAGTGACCATTAATCTGTGTTGATGAATTGCGATGGTTGCGGCGAACTGACGCGAGACAGTACAAGTGCTTTAAGTCGTGTTGAAAAGCAATTTTT
This sequence comes from Nephrocerus scutellatus, assembly GCA_947095585.1. NCBI lineage: Eukaryota > Metazoa > Arthropoda > Insecta > Diptera > Pipunculidae > Nephrocerus > Nephrocerus scutellatus. Next base: position 45,585,163 of record OX352761.1, read on the forward strand.
TATTTTTTTTTTTAATATAGAGACTCATTGCCAAGGGAGGACTCCCTGATTGACTTGCGTCACGGCAATAAGTTGGGCTAAGCCCTTTACTAAATTCAAAATAAAATAAAAATCGAAGAAATGTGATTTACAATATATATCACATTTCTCACGTTTGTAGCCGTTTTCAATTTATTTTCTCAGAATTCTCTCTGATTCATTGAAAAAGCAATACGGAAAAACGAACACGAAAAACTAAAACGACGCGAGTCCAAATGCTTTCGACAATGAATCATGGTCAGGGAAAAGTACAAAAAACCTTGACCAAGAAAATATTACAAATTTTAAAAATAATGTTGATAATAATGAAATAATTTTTTTTTTTTAAATTATATATAATAATAATAATAAAAATAAAATAAAAATATTAATAAAAAGCTTATGAACACTTCAACCTTCATCTTCATCCTTCAGGAAGTTTTTAATGCCTAATTTGAAGGCCTGCAGAATATAAGAATCGGGAAACACGGGATCCACCAATTGATTCCACATCGAAGAGACTCTCGGAAAAAAGGAGGATTTAAAGTGTTGGGTTCTACAAGAAAAAAGTTTTAAGGCAAACCTATGTTGAGTGGACCTTAAACGAGTGTTTACGTTACTGACAAAAGGACTTGGAACTAGAGAACGGGTTTCTAAAGCACATCTACCGTTGTAGAATTTGTAGAAAACAGATAAATCTCCTACATTTCTTCTGTGCTCCAAAGTATCAAGAGACGAAGTAATGGATGCATCGTTTATTAAACGTATAACTCTATTTTGAACTCCATCAAGACTGTAATGCCACGTTGATTCGATGCTGTGTTTTGGTGTTAGTTGCTCCAATTCCAATAATGTTTACAGAGGATGGCTGCATTAAAATACCAAGTCGTTTTACTAGACGCTCAGTGACAAAATTGACTTGAGAACCTGAGTCCAGTAAAGCACGACTTCTGTTTGTTCGCTCTTTACATTTACTACTGCTGTGCTGAGTAGAACGTATGAATGAATGATGATTGTTTATTGGCTGCAGCGAGTGAGGCGGCTTCTGATTCATCTGTACTAGATTTCATGAATTGCTTGCGTTTTCAAGGTGTAGCAGTGAATTATGTTTTTTGTTGTATTTCGTGCATGATCTTGAGGTACAAGTTTTAGTTAAATGGCCCGATTTCAAACAGTTGATTCAGGAGGTGTTAATTGTTAAAACTTTTGACTCCGGAATAGTGGATGAGTACAATTTTTACAAAGGGCACATGCGTTTCCGTTTTGGTTAGAAGAAGCAGCTGAAGCATATACCTTCGTTGATGATTTTTCTTTCTGACCTATTGCTTCCATTGATTGAAAGCGGGTTTCCAGAAACCACAAAAAATGTTTGACTTGTGGAAGTTCTTTTGGAATGGTTATTGATCGCTCATAAAAAGGTGAAGCAAAATAGGATCCCAAGATGTTGTGTCGACCCCAATGTTTTGTAATGCATGCCAGCATTCTTGTGTGTTGTCATGCAGCGCTTGATGGCTGCTGCTGATGACCCGACTGATGGTTGTTCGATCAATTGCTTTATTAGCGTTTCGACAAGAATTCGCTTATTGTTGTACCGTTCTTTTAACAATTTCCATGCTGTATCATAGTAGCTGAAAGCTGAGTTATTAGTTTTTCAGCTTTTCCTATGGCATTTGATTTAAGGTACTACATCTTTTGTACCGTGGGAAGTCGCTGTTTGTCGACAAGCTGAGAAAAGAGATCATAAAATGCTCTCCATTTAAGATAATCCTCATTGAATTTTGGGGAGCGGTAGAACGTTGTTTTGCTCAAATTCTCTTTGTTCTGGTGCAATATTTGATGACAGTTTAAAATTTTCTATGATTTGTTTCTCAAAATTTGTATATGAGTCCATATTATATCCTTCTTTCAGTGCTTTCCCATGTTGAAAAATGCAAATTTTGGATTTGATCCCACAGCTTTTCTTTGAGATTCATACTTGTTGCTGTCGGATTCATGGTGAGTAACCGTTTCAGAGATCCCATCATCACATTATGTCTTCTAATTGCGGAATTTGTTGAGAAGAGTGGTGGTGTTGTGTCGCTGTTATTTGTAGTTGTCCTCATGGCCACAGCGGGCTTATTGGCAGGAAAGTGTTTATTTGTCTCTTCTGTTGGCCCTTTTGAAGTTTCCATCATTGATGATTTAAATATTTCTTGGTACTTTATTATAAGTTCGGTTATTTTTGTCGGTGAAGTACTTGTGGTCTATTAGAATATTTTCAAGATACCGTATTTTGTTGTCGGTGGTTTCGAATTCAGACCATGCAACATCTATTCTTCTGAGTTCCTCATAATAATTTACTGTTTTTCTGGAAGCTGGATCCTTTTTGACCAGTTGTGCCTTAGGACGCTGTTAGTTAATTGAACGAAGTCATTTCCGAGTCCTCTGGAGCAGTTGCCATTCCTGTTGCGTATGTTGAAGATTAGAAAATTGTTGTCCTGCTTTTCTAAACTGGATGTTCCTTGAAGATCGCTTTGTTGACAGCAGGTATTGCTAATCCGAAAAAGGCCTGCTTGTATGACGGCAGTGCCAATTCTGTGCCAGATTACAGAATATATAATCAGTTGGCAGTTGCGGTATTCTATTATTTGATCCTGTGCCAAGTTACAGTATCCGGGGTTACCAGAATATTTCTGAAAGGTGAATTTACCAATCAAAATGTTGCTGAAGTCCTTGTCCAAGCGAATGCACAAGGATCAAATATTTTTAATTGTTATCAAGGCGATGACACCAAGATAACGTAAATGGGTTAACACAAGCACTTGTACTTGATTAGCTGGCGAGTTAAAAGAAATAAACACTCCAATGAATAATTCTTTCTCTTTTATTAAAAATATTGCTTCTTAAATACTAAATTATTGCAGATTCTTATAATTTTATTTCGCTTACATTGCATATCGCAATAGTATTGCATGTGCAATACTAATTATTGCTGATTCTTATGTATTTATTTCGCTTAAATTGCTAAATGTGCAATGTTAACTTAATTTTTTTGTTTCACATGTGGTCAATTTCACAATGTGCAATGACCTACAGCTGAAATAAATCACTTACATAACGAATTATGTTATACATACGTATCTACATTTGAAAGAAATTCTCTGTAAAGGGTTAAACAATACCTATATATTAAAATTTAAGCAAAACAGATATTTTTTTTTCCAACCAACAGTTAGATTGGATTCAAGTCTGTGCTAACAAGATCATAAGTTGTAAAAAATTCTGTTCTCGGAATTTGGCTTAATGAAGAAAATTCCAAAATATATAAAAAAAAAACTGCGAGATATCAATGTCAACGTCTTTTAAATAGTAGTTTTTGAATTTCTTGGGTTCCCAGAGCTAACATAGATAGAAAAATCTAATAAATATTTTCTAGATTAAACAAAGTATGGACTTTTGAAAATACAAAAAATGAAAAACTTAAATTAAATATTTGATGAAAACAAAAACTATATATTGATTCGAAACTAGCGATTTATGAAAACTAACACGATATTCATGCTCGTCTTCTTTAACCGTCATGATGATGACCATACCATATATTGCGTCATACCGCGGACTCTTTGGTAGAACTTCCGCGCCTGGTGTGGTCCTTGCTCTCTGTAATGTTCTAGTTCACGGACGAGATTCTTCTCCCTGGCTGCTTTCTTTCGTCGGTTTTTTCTGTTTTTTTCATATCTGCTGAGCTCTTTATATTCATCTTCACCTGCCCGCGTTCTATGAGATTGTTGCATTGCTCGGGACGCAACATTCTAACGTTCAATCGCTACCTTACATTCGTCATCGTCTCTACGACTACTGCCTAAGATAGAGTCAGCAGTACTAATGACAGTATTCTTAAGGCTTGTCCATTTCTCCTATAAGCCCGACATTTCAGCCCCAGGACGAGTCCTATCGCTTGACCGAAGTTTTTTCTGGTCTATTCGTTGCGAATCTGCTTCGCGGATGCAGTCTTTCGTGATGATGCAATCCGCGCTCGGGGACCACACCAACAAGATAGTGGTCCGAACCGACGTTGGCACCTCGGTAAGTTCGTCATCAGGTTCGAGTTGTGGCGGCAGTCTGTCAATACGTGATCTATCTGGTTGCGAGTGGCTCCATCAGGCGATATCTAGGTAGCTTTGTGGATATTTTTACGCGCAAGCCTTGTACTCGCAACGACAAAATTATTGCTTGTTGCCATCTATGACTTGTTCTCGTGTAAGCTATGGGTGCCAATGTACTGCCTGAATACTGGCTCCATACCTATTTTAGCATTCATATCCCCCAGAATCATTTTGACATCATACTGAGGGCAGACATGGAGTTTCCGTTCGACTGATTCAAAGAATTCTTCTTTTTCATTATCTGGGGAATCCTCTGTAGTTGCGTGAACGTTTATGGGGCTTTTGTTTTTAAATCTGCCCCGCACGTGAGTGGTGCATAGCCGTTCGTTAATTGGTTTAAAGGCGAGCAAATTATTTCTTGCATGACAGCTGTAATATAAGTCATGTTCTGATTTTTGAAGGACAGCATTTCCCGTCCATCGCATCTCCTGGATTGCAGTTATGTCAGTCTTATATTTAGACAGAGTATCGGCCAGCTGCTGTGAAGCTCGAGCTCTAGGCAGTGACCGTACGTTCCATGAGAAAATTCTTAAATTGTTAAGCCGTTTTCGTTGCCGTGGTCGTCGTCGTTCATCAGTGTATCCGAGGCTGATTTTGGGTTCCGTAATAATAATTTTTTACGGGCGAGGTTATTGGACTCGCGCCGACCTTACTTTGATGGGACTAGCCCGATCATTCAGCTTTGCCTGCATTGGAGAAAAATTACCGGCGGCCACCACGTGGAGGTTTGATCGCACTTCAGAGATAGTTACGGCCACCTGCAATTCTAGAGCATTCTGTGTTGTTACCCCTATTCTGCTGATGGCTGACCGCCGAATGATCAATAGTTCCTATTAAATAAATACATAGTGTGAGTGAAAATTTTTCATTGAACGAATATCAGCAATGGATAAGTATTGTGATAAGCAATTATCCCAAAAAAGGCAGACAAACCAATGGAGAAAGCGTATATACCTGCAACAGAAGACAAACCAAAAGTGTTGTTTGTCGACAAGGTGAAAGCTATTTCCAAGAATACCTTAGAGCAAAAGCGCAAAGGCTTAGACGTCAAGACTGAAGAAAACAGTAAAACTTAAATGAGGAGATACCAGAAGTTCCCAAAAAACAAGTAGATCCAGTAATTGAAAAGAACTGTGCTAAGCATTTTAAAAACACTCTCAAGACCCCACTTAAGATCACTTAAAAAAAGCCCCCTCAAGACTCCACTCACGACCATCTCAAAATCACCTAAAGATCCCCCCAAGACAACCCAAAGAAACCCTAGAAACCTTCTTAAGACCCCCTCAAGACTTCACACACGACACTCCAGACCCCTAAGGACCTCCCCACGACCCCACTAAAGATCACACAAAACCCAATCGGGGCCCCCTTAAAGACTACTTAAAGATTCTCTGAATATCACCTCAAGACCCCGTTAAGACCATGTTACTACCCCCATGGAACCTTAAGGTTCCACTCTCGACCCTCGTAAAATCCCCCAAGACCACCTCAAGAACCCCTCAAAGCCCCCAAGACTCCCTCAAGACTACGTTACGACCCCCTTCAGAACCCCACTCAAGGCTCTCTCAAACTCTCCTCATACCCCCACAAAACCCCCTAAAGACCATCTAAAGACTCCGCCTTCAAACCCTCAATATGACTCTCAAGACCTCCTTCAAGACCCCTCAAAAAACCCCTCAAGACTCCCTCAAGACCCACTCAAGTCCACCATCAAGACAGCCTCAAGTAACCCCTTTAATACTCCCTTAACATCATCTCAAGAAACCCTCAAAACTACCCCAAAAGCCAATCAACATCCCATCAAAAACCCTCTTTAAACTCCCCCAAGCCCCCTCTAGACCCACTTAAGGCCTCATTATGACTCACCTCAAAACCCACCTTAATACCCACCTGAAGACCACCACCAAAAACGCGTACGAGACTTACTCCCAGACACAGGCATAGGCAAGTTAATATAAAAGCATTTAAAAATCTATATATATAACATGTTAGCTAATAAAAATACATTTTTAATATAAAACGAGTATTGTGCGTAGTAGTTTGCTTTGATCTGAAACAAATTACAAACTCGTGTTTAATTAATTGTTTTTATTTTTTTTGCGATTTGTTTTCGATGGTCGATCGGTGTCGCTGAGTTGAATGGTGATGGTAAGATAGCTCTAGGGGTGATGGTGGCGGGATGACCGATATTAGTGCTGATTCTATAGTTTTCTAGGTCGTTGATGTGAATGGTAATGGTAAGACACCTCAAGGGTGATGGGGTCTCTACTTGGGGGGGGGGGGTTTCTCGATATTAGCGTCGATTGAATTGTGATGGTAAGATAGCATTAGGGGGATGGGGTCGATAACTGATATAGATGACCGATATTAGTGTCCATTCTATAGTTTTCGGGGTCACTGAGATGAATAGTGTTGGTAGGACACTCCTATGGGTGAGTTGTATCCCCGGACGAGGGAGGATGACCGATATTAGTGCCGATCCCATAGTTTTCGGGTTCTCTGAGATGAGATTAATAGTATTGTTTAGGATGGTACTCGGCGACCGGCTGGATTTGGGGGATTGAGGACATTATCGCTCCTACATCAAATTGGAAAAGATAGATTAGTAGCCGTGTATTATGGAAATATAAAATTGACATCGATTTTTGAAATTAGCCGCAGAACTAATAAATTCCACTAATCTAGCTGTTTCTCAAAACTATCTCATTTTAAACCGGTTGCGCGAAGGGGCTATTCTTGCTGCTAAAAATGGAGACACCCACGAAACAAGCAATCAAATACTTGCCATGTTAATAGCCGTAGTCACTGAATATAAGTGTATCGATACCGTTGTAGATGCTGATTAGGAAGTTAATTATCTAACTAAGTTCCTAAACTTACTTGATTCGTCTGGATTACCACCACATCGTTTTTTACTTACAGTGGGATCTCGAATTAGTTTATATGGAATCACAACTCGTCAAAACTTTGCAACGGCACAATGTGCGTAAAAAAGTTGCTGGGCAAATCAATTGAAGTGACTGTCTTGACAGAAAAGGAACAGTGTGAAACAGTTTTTATACCGATCGACGGATCTACCTTTTAAATTTAAGAGATTGAAATTTCCAGTAAAACTTGCGTTTTCGATGACGATCAATAAGTCGAATAGTTTATTAAGTACTGCGGAGTATATGTAGATTTGAGATCGCCATATTTTTCCTACGGACAACTTCATTTTGCCTGCTATTGGGTGGGTTCACCTAAGAATTTATTTATTCTTGCTCTTGAAGGTGAAACTAAAAACATTGTATGCAACCAAGTTTTGTTTTAATTAATTTTAATAATTTTTTTAATTTTATTTTATAATTTGAATACTATAGCTATAATTTAAAATATATTTTGTTAATAAAAACTATAATTTTACCTTATAGATAGATATCATTCTTTTTTTACCCCTGCCTAATAAAAGATTGGGATGAATAAATACCTGGACAAAGCCCAGCTAGTAGCGTATATTACTCGCTGAAAAGTCGTATCCTCGTTAGATTGCTTCAACTCGCAGGATAACTTGCACTTTCCTAGCTCGTTATGTATATTCGTCTTTCTTTCCTTTACTCCGCGGGGGAGCATAGAGCTTCTACATACGCCCGCCAACGAATTCGATTTATCGCCTGAGGTTTCAAAAGAGGCCACTCTGTCCCCTAGGATCTTGCTTCCTTTTATGTATATATATTTTATGTATATACTATTGCACAAGTTTGTTATGACCGGCACAACCACTGCATCCCTGACCACACACAGCCTTGCTACACTCTACCCACATCTGCTTTCGATAAATCTCTTACTTTATGTCACCCTTTACCTGTTGCCGTTACACTCGTGCACCGAATTTCTGAATTCACATCCACCACTAATCTGCAGAGTACGTACGGATGGCTGGTGTTTGTCATAAGAAAGCGATCGAGATGCGATAAAGACACTGTGATCCTTAATGCATTTCGAGTTTGGAGCACAGCACGCAGCTCACAAATGCCGATACAATACTATACTATACATACAATACAATACTGAAATACAAAATGATGCCGTCGTACTATTGGTGGATCGTAACAAGCCAATGCTATTGGTTGATCGATCCATCCAAAATATTATAAAAGACCTAACAAATTTGGTGGCAGCGGTGGAATGCACCAAAAAGGAAATTTAAAAAAATGCCGGTGGGATTCTTACAAAATAAAATATTTTAAGTAATCCAAATAAAAAAAAGAGAGAACAAAATTTAAAAAAAATTTACTAATAAAAAAAAGTAAAACCCTTCCAAAACAGGGGAAGTTACTCGAAAATTAAGTGAAATCTTTATAAAGAGTAGATCCGGCTACAACAAGGGAAACAAAACAATTTTTAGTTTAAAAAGTGCTAATAATAATTTTTTTTTTTTTAAAAAAACTTAAGACAAGACAAAGCAATATATTGTGTCGTGCAATAAACAAGTCACAGAGAGTGCATAGTTAAAATTTGAAAACTTTCCTAATAAATTCAAGAAATTTTCCCGTGCACTTGTTTGTTGTTTGTTAAAAAAAGAAAATTAAAAACAGTAGCAAGAGAAAAGCAGCACCCGCCAAACTGTCATGTAAAAGCTTTTGCCTATTTTGGGTTTTTATGATTTTCTTTTCTCCTTCTTTTCGAATCTGTTGCACATCCTGGATGGTTTGATTGAGTTCCACTCCCTGTACGAGAGCATCTTGTAGAGGATCCCTAGGAACACAATAAAAAGGGTTAAAATCTATTATTTTTTTACTTATTCTTAAATAATTATTATATATATTTTTTTATTGATTTGTAAAGAGTAAAGGGTTATTCTCGTTTGCGTAAGTTTCGATTTCAAGTATAACAAAATAAAATAATGAAACTTTGCAAAGTAAACCGAATTTTATTAAATTTTTAATTGGTGATCCTTCTTCTACGGACGACTGATTCGTAATATTTTCATGGCTGATTTCTCCTGTCATGTAAAAGCTTTTGCCTATTTTGGGTTTTTATGATTTTCTTTTCTCCTTCTTTTCGAATCTGTTGCACATCCTGGATGGTTTGATTGAGTTCCACTCCCTGTACGAGAGCATCTTGTAGAGGATCCCTAGGAACACAATAAAAAGGGTTAAAATCTATTATTTTTTTACTTATTCTTAAATAATTATTATATATATTTTTTTATTGATTTGTAAAGAGTAAAGGGTTATTCTCGTTTGCGTAAGTTTCGATTTCAAGTATAACAAAATAAAATAATGAAACTTTGCAAAGTAAACCGAATTTTATTAAATTTTTAATTGGTGATCCTTCTTCTACGGACGCCTGATTCGTAATATTTTCATGGCTGATTTCTCCTGTCATGTAAAAGCTTTTGCCTATTTTGGGTTTTAATGATTTTCTTTTCTCCTTCTTTTCGAATCTGTTGCACATCCTGGATGGTTTGATTGAGTTCCACTCCCTGTACTAGAGCATCTTGTAGAGGATCCCTAGGAGTATACCCCATCATCAATTGATGCGCCGGTTTGCCAGTTGCCTCATTGTGGGTGTTATTGATTCCCCCTTGGACGATTTTAACTTTCTAATCCCATTTATTTTCTTCCTTAACAGCTGATAAAAGAGCATGGAGGATGGTCCGGCTAAAACGCCCGAGGAGTTTTTGCCGCGTTCAATACGTGCTGGCTTGAGTGATTTTTCGCGTATTCTTCAAAGGTATTGGATGTGAAGGCGGTTCCACTGTCAGATATAATGCGACGTGGAGAGCCGAATATTTAAAAAAACATCTGTTAGAAAATTGAGAACTGGCTTTGTCTGAATCCACAGGAACAAGGGTTATAGTCGTGTCTTAGTTCTACATACCGAATTTCATACGACTCGCTTGAGAAATAGCTTGATTCACAAAAACCCAGACCCTATTGGCCAAATCCCAGAATTTCCATAGGAACAATTCTTATAGTAGCATCTAAGTCGTACATACCGAATTTAATACGAATCGCTTGGGAAATGGCTTAGTCCACAAATTTCCAGACCCTATTGGCCAGATTTCCATAAAAAAACACACATCACACGCGCCTAACGGACAAGTGCCCCATGTTGTTCTAAAACTAGCTTCACTTAATTCTGACTATTAGAAGCCGAGATATACGAGTTCCTTCCCACTACAATAGACACAAAATCTAATCTATTCTGATATGCGAGTGACTACACACACCCGTGTATGTATATTTAGTTGCAATTCAGTTTAAAGGCGAATTCGTCTTAGAAGCCTAATAGTATGCAACGTTACATAAGCGATTTCTGGACTGAAAAACCCACATTTTTTACTTTGCAAACGTACAGGTATAAAAAAAATATCAATATCGAAGCGTAGATTGAGTAGTTTTTTCAGTTTTCTCAGGGGTGTAACCCCTATGAATGAAAAAATTACGATATCGCAAGCCAAGCGCTTTTATTACTTTAAAACCATCCCATCCCAGTCCCATCAAATTTTGACTGGTAGAAGCCGAGATATACGACACGACAAACAAACGCACACCCGTAAAAACGAACAAACGTACGCGTTCGCTAAAAAATTTCCATGTCCTCTGAATATAAGCTTTGCCCTTCGGGCTCGCAATACCCGCAATCTCATTTAAAGCGTGGAAACTAAACCAATGATTACCTCCACAAGAATCAAATACCACTGAAATGGTAATTAGCGAAAAGTCCAACGAAGGTCGCGAAACATCTATATTCGTTTTAAATAGTATATTACACAACGAGCAAGGAAAGTGGAGTTTATCGTGTACGATGAGCACTTTTCTGCGAGTAAGGTACGCTATTTTTCACGCGACCAAACCGGTTTTTCTGCTAAACCGATTATGCACAATGCAAAATTACTCTGAGAATGTATGTTCGCTGTGACTGCATTAAATAACAAAAGTATTTTATATGATAAAATAACTCCAGTGTGTAAAGGCTACTTTCGAAGCAAGGCTATAGTGTATTAAACAGTCACTTTGGTCTATGGGCGTGTGAAAAATATATATTTAAAAATATTAAATGAGAAAAACTGTGTTTAAATATCATTCACAGACAGTCAATAGCAATGATTTTATGATTTTATCTTACAAAACAATATAATAAAGTAAAAAAAAACAATATATACATATTGTTACGAAATTCAGGCTTTCGAGTTCGTAATGGATTTTGCAATTAAAACACAACAAAAGTTAATTAATTTACAAATAATAATTTTAATGAACAATAATAAAATTAACACAAGTTCACAATTTATGATGGTGATTACTTTAAATGTACACAGGAACACTTATGATACTAGTACTTTACACTAAATAATTCTCTTAGGTTAAAACTTTATCACTTTACAAGAACGTTACAACTGCACTGGTTAAATTCCAAATAACTTATAATCTTATTTCGGCCTAACGCCTCTATTTATACTCAATCATAAGCTTCCAGAAACTTCCAATATTGCAGACAGAAATATCCAGAAAATTGTAGCCTTATTTCCTTATTTACAACTAACGATACTTATATGTAATGAGTCATCTTCTAAAAATAGATTTCATGTTCAATCATGTTCTTTACAAAAACCGGGAAAACTGCACGAACCGGTTTGACTACTTGTTTGACCAGTACACAATGGTTCAAACTTGCAGGAGGTTACAATTTAAATTTCAAATAATCTAATAGTGCCTAAAAGAATGCTTCATATTTTTAGGATGCAGTATTTTCTTAATTCCAATTTTAATGCTTATTCTTGGTACATTACGATTTATCTTAAGATTTTAATTCTATTATATGCGCTACTAACTACTTTTCGTAACATTACCCCCACCTTAATTCTGTTCGTCCCGAACAGATTCTGTACTCCTTCTGTTGTTGTACCTTGTCAATCTATCAATGTGAACAACTTCCATTTTACATCTGGGGCTTTGTTGAATCCGATATACGACATCATTAATCCTCTTAATGATCTTATAAGGTCCTTCCCAACTCTGCTCTAGTTTCGGAGATTTTCCTTTTCTTCTCTTGGGATTGTAAAGCCAGACCAAATCTCCTTCCTGAAATCCACCACAGTTTGCTCGCAGGTCATATCGCGTTTTCATCCGGTTGCTGGCATCCACTATGTTGCTCCTTACTGCAGCATGAACAGCGGTCATCCTCTGCCTTAGATCACTAACGTAGTTCTCCTTTGTTGTCGGCTCTACTGGTGGTGATCCAAATTTGATGTCGCATGGTAGACGAAGTTCTCTGCCAAATACAATCATTGCTGGAGAGTTTTTAGTTGTGTTGTGGACAGCACTACGATAACCCATCATAAACAATGGTATACAACGATCCCATTCATCTTGGTTGGCTTTAACTTCTTTTTGCAGATGCTCTTCCAGCGTCCTGTTGAACCTTTCGACCATTCCGTCTGACTGTGGATGTAACGGAGTAGTCCTCGTTTTCTTGATGCTGAGTACTTGACACAGCTCTTGAAAGACTAGCGATTCAAAATTCCGCCCTTGATCGGAATGTAATTCCAGTGGTACTCCAAATCTGCAGATACAATTGTCCATGAATGCCCTAGTCACCGTGCTAGCTTCCTGGTTTGCGATGGGATATGCTTCTGCCCATTTACTGAAGTAATCAATGCACACGAGTATATAGCGATTTCCATATCTTGTTTCTGGGAATGGACCAGCTATGTACACTGCCACCCGCTCGAATGGTGTTCCAACATTGTACTGTTGCATTTTTCCTCTGGTTTTTGGTTGTGGTCCTTTGCTTGCTGCGCACATGTCACACGTTCGGCACCAGTCTTCGACATCTCTGCGGCAATTGACCCAATAGAAGCGATTCCTAACTATATCTAGCGTCTTATTAACGCCCAAATGTGCTCCGGATGTACCACTATGTAATTCTTGCAGAACTTCTTTGACTCGATTCGTAGGTTTTTTGATTTTGTGCTTTGACCATCAGCCGATTCCCATTGCCTTACCAGTAGTCCATCTTCAAATATCAATGACTGCCATTGAGCCCAGTAACTTTTTACTGTAGGACTTGCTGTTGCAATCTGGTGCCACTCCGGTCCTTCACCTTGCTCCATCCATTGAATTATTGGAGCAATCGAGTCATCGCGCACTTGTTTCTCCCTTAGATGCTCTTTTGTCCAGCGATCTTCAACCTGTAGTCTTATTTGTGCAAATACTTCTGAGCTCTTCTTGTTTTCTTGCCTTGTACAGTGTTTGCATTGGGGTGTACAAGGTCTTCTGGATAACTCGTCGGCATTATTGTGCAGCATTCCTTTCCGGTGCTCTGTTCTGAATGTGTATGCCTGAAGTCGTTCAATCCATCTGGCCCCTTGACCCTCTGGTTCCCTGAACTGCATTAACCACTTGAGTGCTGCATGGTCAGCTCGAAGAAGTAATTCCTGACCGTTTAAGTACTTGTGGAAGTGTTTGACGCTATCGACAACAGCAATTCCCTTCGCGTCATGCAGTAGTTCATCTCAGGCTTAGAAAGCGAACGGCTGTAGTACGCTATAACACGCTCCTTTCCTTCTTGATTCTGCGATAGAACCGCTCCTATTCCCGTATTGCGCGCGTCAGTGTCCAGGATGAAGAGTTCTCCTGCCTGTGGATATGCCAAAATTGGAGAACTACACAGCTTTCCCTTCAGCAAATCAAATGATTTTTGGTGCTCGATAGACCATTGGAACTTTTGGTTCTTCTCAGTAAGGCGATGAAGGCTTCGTGCAACATCTGTTAGGCACAAACCGTCGATAGTAAGAGCATAGCCATAGAAAACTTCGCAGCTCATGTAAATTCTTTGGTACCGGCCATTCGTTAACAGCTTCCAACTTCTTGGGATCCGTGCGTACTCCTTGACTGGATACAATGTGGCCCAAATAATTCACTTCATTTTTGAATAGGCTACATTTCGGCGGACTCAGCTTCAATCCTGCAGCTTTAATGGTTTCCAAAAATTGCCGAAGATTATTCACGTGCTCATTAAATGTACGACCAAAACCAATGATGTCATCCAAATAGACTAGACATGTCTCCCAACTAAGGCCTCGCAAAACATGTTCCATCAACCACTCGAACGTAGCAGAAGCATTGCTTAAACCAAACGGCATAACAGAATATTGATACAAGCCGTTTCCCGCAGTAAATGCTGCCTTCTCCTTGTCGTTGTCATGAATTGCTACCTGTCAGTATCCGCTTTTCAGATTCAATGTACTAAAGATTCTGGCTCCCGATAACGTGTCCAACGTGTCGTATATACGTGGTAATGGATAACTATCCTTCTTGGTGACATCGTTCAGTTTCCGATAGTCCACACAAAATCTCGTTGAACCATCTTTCTTTTGAACAAGTACCACAGGTGTGCTCCATGGGCTTTTGGACTTCTCTATTATTCCATCACGTTCCATCTTCTTGACCAGTGTTTCTGCGTCTTGTTGCTTAGCAAGTGGTAATCGTCTTGGCGTTTTTTTTTTTTTTTTTTTTTTTTATAGAGACTTATTGCCAAGGGATGACTCCCTGAATGACTTACGTCACGGCAATAAGTTGGGCTAAGCCCTTTATTAAATTCAAAATAAAATAAAAATAGAAGGAATGTGATTTACAATATATCACATTCCTCACGTTTGTAGCCGGTTTCAATTTATTTTCGCAGAATTCTCCCTGATTCATTGGAAAAGCAATACGAAAAACGAACACGAATTTAGAACGACGCGAGCCCAATTTTTTTTTATATATATATATTAAGAAACAACTTATGAATACTTTAACCATCATCCTTCAAGAAGTTGTTAACGGCTAATTTGAACGCCTGCAGATTATAAGATTCTGGAAACAGGTGTTCGACCAATTGATTCCACATCGAAGAGACTCTCGGAAAAAAGGAGGATTTAAAGTGTTGAGTTCTACATGAAAAAAGTTTTAAGGCAAATCTATGTTGATTGCACCTTAAACGAGTGTTTACGTTACTGAGAAAAGGCCCAGGAACTAGAGAATGGGTTTCTAAAGAACATTTACCGTTGTAAAATTTATAGAAAACAGATAAAGCTCCTACATTTCGTCTGTGCTCCAAAGTATCAAGAGACGAAGTAATGGTTACATCGTTTATCAAACGGATAACTCTATTCTGAACACCATCAAGATGAACCAAATGCGATCTTGGAGCACCACCCCACACATATGAATTTAATTCTAAAATAGGTCTAACATAAGGTTTGTATAATCTTAACACTTCAGAGGGAGTGAAGTAGAAGTTACAACGTCTTATGAAGCCTAAACATTGGCTAGCTCTTTTTGAAATTTCATAAAAAAAGGAAAGATCACTTGATACTTTTAAACCTAACAACTTAAGTGAATCAGATCTCGCAATAGAGGTACCATTAATAACAGGAGGAACATAATGTTGAGTTGTCTTCTGAGAAAAAAGGCAAGACTGGAATTTATTTGGGTTAAATTCTACTCTGTTAGAAATGCCCCAATCAAGAATGATTTGAATATTAGACAGAATAGTCAAATTTATTAATTCACGCGAGCCGTTCAAGCGAGAATTGCATTCTTTTTGATTGACAAACTCAATGGAGGCCGATAGTGTTGTATCATCAGCAAATGAATGGATATGAAAGGTTGTAGAAGACAACAGGTCGTTGATATATATCAAGAAGAGCGTGGGAGACAAGGATGATCCTTGAGGCACGCCAGCATTGATCCCATGTGAATCTGAAGATATACCATTTAATGCAACTTTTATTTTACGGTTCCATAAATAATTCTCAATCCATGTAATGAGAGTGTAAATTCAGCGCACGAATCTTATTAATAAGACAATCATGCCATACTCTATCAAAAGCTTTAGCAATATCTAAGGAAACAACGCTTGATTCACCTAGGTTTTCAATGCTTCGCAATCCAAACAATGAGTCATGCACGTCATTAGTTCGCCTGAAGATCGATTTTTACGAAATCCATACTGCACATCGGATAAAAGAACATTCGAATCCAGATAGTTCATTAGTCTGAAATTAACGATAGAATCCATTACCTTCTAAAGAACCGACAACAAAGCAATAGGTCGGTAGTTCGTAGGTGCCGATTTATCACCTTTTTTCGGAACGGGTTGAATATTTGCTATTTTCCAAAATGATGGAAAAACACCTGTCTTCATTGAGAGATGAAACAATTTCCTAAGCGGTTTTGCCAAAGTAAGATGACAACTTTTCAATACTAATGGCGGAATACCGTCGGGGCCAGTCGCTTTATTGGGGTCAAGTTCTTTCAGAATCTTTGAAACAACCCGTTTCCGAAAATAGATTTTAGACATACCTGGGCCTAGATTCGGGAGAATTGCGGGGCTTTGATTAGTTAAAGGAAGAGTAGACGCACCAGCGAAATAAGAAGCTAAGAGATTAGCTTTCTCAATATTAGTTCTATAATGAATACCATTATGAAATAAAGAAGGAATAGACGAAGTATTGTCTGCAAAGTTTCTTTTAACAAATGCAGCAAACGACCAAAAGCTTCGACTGTTTGAATCGGAATCCAAAATTTTTTGGAGAAATGGAGTCGAATTTCCTGTATCGATTCGATGTCGCACTATATTGGTTTTGCCCATGTAGTTGTCGCTGACAACAAAAACGTCGGAAAATTGCTTTAGCGCCTGTTCTGCTGCTTGCCGCTGTGCTGCTGGAAGATGTTTGCATAGCGAACGAATTAACTGTTCCTTTCTAGATCTAGTGGCGTATTCTTTACTTTTACAGGCTGACAGTTTGCGATATAGCTTACTCCCTGATTCTTGCCAATGACTGTTCCTTCTCTTATTACCTTCGGTGGTGGGCTAACGTTCATTATTCTCACTTGTATCTTAGGCTGGAGTTTCACTAGAGATCTCCCGCATATCCATCTGTTCTTATTGAAATTGGTTGGCTCCACTATTCCTACTGTACTGTCCCCAAGATCACCGTTCACCTTGCCATAGATGATTTTCTCGCACATCGGTGGAATCTCCACTTTTTCTTCAGTAATGATTCTTATGCCGTCAAACTGGTTGTCGTTTATTTGCAGGGGTACTTCCACATTACGCCATTTTAATACGTGGTTCTTCAGATCAAGGGACATCTCGTGCTCTGTCATGAAATCCAAGCCCAATATGCAATCATCTGTAATGCTGGCCACAATAAACCGATGAGAAAACCGTATTCCTCCAAACAGGAGCACTCTCCTTTAATTGCTGCAACTTCACCGGTCGCTGTCCTCAAATTATAACGAAATACTTTTTCCACTTGACCTTTGGACACCACTTTGGGATTTATAACTGATCTGGAAGCTCCTGTATCCAAGGTAAACGTACACGGTTTTCCTTCTAACACACCACTAACAACCAAGCTGTTGCTGTCCTTTTCAAGTTTGGCAATGTTCACCGTGATCCTGGGGCTCTCTCCCATCTTCACCAGCTTACGCCCCGTAAAGCTGGTGTAACTTAGTTTTCCTGGTCTTCAGCTACGAGGTTAGCTGGCTGCTGCACCTCATTTATCTGTGATGCGCCAAACTGATGTAAATTTTCAGGCCTCTTGACGCGATTCCCTGGTTGCATTGTAGTTTGAGCTGGTCTTGTTTCATTGCAGTCACGGATAAAATGTCCAGGCTTCTGACATCTAAAACATTTTGGGCGGGAACTAGATGTTGGGTATCTGTCGTTCTGAGGGCTTCCAGTTTTTGATTTTCGGATTTCCACTTTAACTATTGCCTTTATTTGTGTGATGTCCTCTGTTTCCAGCTTGCGCAATCTAACCAACTCAGTAGACAAACTGGCTCTAGCTGCTTCGTATACCAATGGCAATGCCAACACTTCATTCATCGACTTTCCTCTGGCTGTTGTCCTCAAGTGAAGCTTCAACTGTTTATCACGAATAGCATTGATGAACGCATCCACTGCCAATCCGTCCAAGATACCTGCCGGAACCCCACAATAGACTTGTCGTGCTAACTTGGTTATTTCCCGTTCTAATTCTTGAAGTCGTTCTCCTCGCTGTTGTTGCTTCATCTGGAGCTGTATTTTGCTTAGCTCCTATGTGTGAGACTGTCCATAACGCAAGTCCAACTCTTTCAGGATTCTTCCAGAACTCATATCAGCATTTGGAATCATTTGCAATACGTCTGCTGCCTTGCCCCTCAACGCTAGGATCAGAGAATTTAGCTGTTCTTCTGCACCCCATCCATTGTGTTGTACAGCAGCTGTGAACTGGACTTTGAAATTTTCAAAAGCTGTGTCGCCATCGAACGCAGGATGCTTCAAAATTCCTTTCTGGTTACTAGAGGATTCTGGAATTACTCTGGTACTGCTTTGTTGAGTATTCTCTCTGACGAATTGGGGACGATTGTCTAGCCGGGTCTCAATCTCCTTTATTTTGCCTTCAAGACCACTAACCTTTTCTGTCATATTCATTTCGAGCGATTTCACTTCCTCTTGAAATGTTGCTTGAACTTCATTTATTTCACCTTTAAGTGATTCTAGCTTCTGATTTTGTTGATCAAATTTGGAATTTAATTCCTGCTTCAGTTCTTGGCTTTGTTTCTGCGATTGTTGAATTTGCTGTTCGAACTTAACGGTTAGTTTAGAATTTAACTGCTGATTTTGCTTTCTTCAGCTTTTGGCTTTGCTGTTCCAACTTGTCGCTTATTACAAAATTCAATTCTTGATTTTTCTGGTCAAACTTGGTATTCATTTGCTTTATCTCCTGACTCTGTTGCTGCGATTTTTCACTTTGTCGGTCTAGCTTGCTGTTCATTTGCTCATTTTGCTGCTTCATTTGCTGGATTAAAGCATTAAACATCGCCTCCATGTTTGGTGCTTCCTTATCTTCCGAAGTTGCCGATTTTCGCTCCACTAACTCCGTCTCAATTGAAAACGGTTCACCAGCCTGCTGTTTTTCTGCTTTAACGACTTGTTGTAAGCGGAGAAATAGCTCTTGCTTATTTCCTGCGGTGCTTAGACCTCGCCTTCCAAGCTCTTCATTAATCTCCTGGGAACTATATGATTTAATGTTCACTGCACTTTCCATTTTGCTATTTACTGTTTATCGATTTGTAAAATTTAATTTAATTTATTTACTGTCTCAAAATTAGCAAAACTACCAATTAATTTATTGTTCAACGATTTGAAAAATTTACTGTCTCACTATTTGCAAAAATATATTGTCTCTCAATTTACACGATTTGCAAAATTTTAATGTCTCACGATTTGCAAAATCCCACTTCTGACACCAATTGTTACGAAATTCAGGCTTTTGAGTTCGTAATGGATTTTGCAATTAAAACACAACACAAGTTAATTAATTTACAAATAATAATTTTAATGAACAATAATAAAATTAACACAAGTTCACAATTTATGATGGTGATTACTTTAAATGTACACAGGAACACTTATGATACTAGTACTTTACACTAAATAATTCTCTTTGGTTAAAACTTTATCACTTTACAAGAACGTTACAACTGCACTGGTTAAATTCCAAATAACTTATAATCTTACTTCGGCCTAATGCCTCTATTTAAACTCAATCATAAGCTTCCAGAAACTTCCAATATTGCAGACAGAAATATCCAGAAAATTGTAGCCTTATTTCCTTATTTACAACTAACGATACTTATATGTAATGAGTCATCTTCTAAAAATAGATTTCATGTTCAATCATGTTCTTTACAAAAACCGGGAAAACTGCACGAACCGGTTTGACTACTTGTTTGACCAGTACACAATGGTTCAAACTTGCAGGAGGTTACAATTTAAATTTCAAATAATCTAATAGTGCCTAAAAGAATGCTTCATATTTTTAGGATGCAGTATTTTCTTAATTCCAATTTTAATGCTTATTCTTGGTACATTACGATTTATCTTAAGATTTTAATTCTATTATATGCGCTACTAACTACTTTTCGTAACATTACCCCCACCTTAATTCTGTTCGTCCCGAACAGATTCTGTACTCCTTCTGTTGTTGTACCTTGTCAATCTATCAATGTGAACAACTTCCATTTTACATCTGGGGCTTTGTTGAATCCGATATACGACATCATTAATCCTCTTAATGATCTTATAAGGTCCTTCCCAACTCTGCTCTAGTTTCGGAGATTTTCCTTTTCTTCTCTTGGGACTGTAAAGCCAGACCAAATCTCCTTCCTGAAATCCACCACAGTTTGCTCGCAGGTCATATCGCGTTTTCATCCGGTTGCTGGCATCCACTATGTTGCTCCTTACTGCAGCATGAACAGCGGTCATCCTCTGCCTTAGATCACTAACGTAGTTCTCCTTTGTTGTCGGCTCTACTGGTGGTGATCCAAATTTGATGTCGCATGGTAGACGAAGTTCTCTGCCAAATACAATCATTGCTGGAGAGTTTTTAGTTGTGTTGTGGACAGCACTACGATAACCCATCATAAACAACGGTATACAACGATCCCATTAATCTTGGTTGGCATTAACTTCTTTTCGCAGATGCAGATGAACCTTTCGACCATTCCATTCCATTCCATTCGTTTTCTTGATGTTGAGTACTTGACACAGCTCTTGAAAGACTAGCGATTCAAAACTCCGCCCTTGATCGGAATGTAATTCCAGTGGTACTCCAAATCTGCAGATACAATTGTCCACGAATGCCCTAGTCACCGTGCTAGCTTTCTGGTTTGCGATGGGATATGCTTCTGCCCATTTACTGAAGTAATCAATGCACACGAGTATATAGCGATTTCCATATCTTGTTTCTGGGAATGGACCAGCTATGTCCACTGCCACCCGCTCGAATGGTGTTCCAACATTGTACTGTTGCATTTTTCCTCTGGATTTTGGTTGTGGTCCTTTGCTTGCTGCGCACATGTCACACGTTCGGCACCAGTCTTCCACATCTCTGCGGCAATTGATCCAATAGAAGCGATTCCTAACTTTATCTAGCGTCTTATTAACGCCCAAATGTGCTCCGGATGTACCACTATGTAATTCTTGCAGAACTTCTTTGACTCGATTCGTAGGTAGCACAATCTGTGATTTTGTGCTTTGACCATCAGCCGATTCCCATTGCCTTACCAGTAGTCCATCTTCCAATCTCAATGACTGCCATTGAGCCCAGTAACTTTTTACTGTAGGACTTGCTGTTGCATTCTCGTGCCACTCCGGTCCTTCACCTTGCTCCATCCATTGAAATATTGGAGCAATCGAGTCATCGCGCACTTGTTCCTCCCTTAGATGCTCTTTTGTCCAGCGATCTTCAACCTGTAGTCTTATTTGTGCAAATACTTCTGAGCACTTCTTGTTTTCTTGCCTTGTACAGTGTTTGCATTGGGGTGCAGAAGGTCTTCTGGATAACCCGTCGGCATTATTGTGCAGCATTCCTTTCCAATGCTCTGTTCTGAATGTGTATGCCTGAAGTCGTTCAATCCATCTGGCCACTTGACCCTCTGGTTCCCTGAACTGCATTAACCACTTGAGTGCTGCATGGTCAGCTCGAAAAAGGAATTCCTGAGCGTATAAGTACTTGTGGAAGTGTTTGACGCTATCGACAAGCTAGCAATTCCCTTCGCGTCACGCAGTAGTTCTTCTCAGGCTTAGAAAGCGAATTTCGAATCTAAGACACCGGACAGCGAATTAGCCGACAAAGTTTACAGCGCAACGTTTGACTCTCTTGTTTGTTTCATCCTTTAAGTCTGCTAATCCGAATTCAAGGGTTCGTAGTGCATTAATGCAAGTTGCCGTATGATTTATGAGCTTGCATAAATGCTGCAGAGCTCTAGTTCCATTGGTGAAAGCAGCCATCCAATATAGTTGTAGTTCGTAGTAGGTTATAATATTCCATTGGGATCGTGATGCTCGCGTGTTTCTAATTCCTTCGAAGTGTAAAACGATTTTTGATTCAAACTCTGTTATTCCACTTTCCACTTTTATTTTTTGGCATTTCATCAGAGGGCTGTGTTTCGCAATTGTCGGTTGATGTCGTAGCCTGGTGATTTGGTTGTTGTTCACATTTTTCATTCTCGTCGCTGAGGCTAGGAAGTGGTGCCAGATATCGAACTGCTCGTTCGATACGCCTGAAGCCGTTTTAATATCTGCAACTCTTACGTCCTATGGGCCATCTCATGACTGGAACGTTATGTTCCTGGATGATAATGATATCTCCTTCTTTAACGTTTTTCGACCGCTCTTGCCATTTATTTCGGCATTGTAATTCGTTGTTGGTATTGCTTACCAGAGTTACCAGAGTTTCCAGTTCTTCATATGTTAAAGATGCATTTCCTTAACTTCGAACTAAGAGATGTTTTGCAGATTTCACAGCCGCTTCCCATAGGCCACCAAAGTGTGGTGCTCTTGGTTATATGAAATTGAACTCTCTGTTGCATGCATTTATAATTGCTTCTTGCGCGTTAGATGAGTAGATAACAGTTGACAGATCAGGTGTTTTATCAACGAAGTTCGTTGCGTTGTCACAATACATGTTTTGGCAGTGTCCACGTCGGCCGATGAATCTTTTAAGAGCACCAATGAATCCCTATGTGGTGAGATCACTCACAAGCTCTAGATGCACCGCCTTCGTCGCGAAACAACAAAAGACTGCAATATATGTAAGCTTTGTGCGGTCTTTTTCCACGCAGTTTGTAGTGTACTCTTATTGGACCCCAGTAAACTACTCCAGTGTTTATAAATGGCCGAGCTGGTGTCACCCGTGTAGAAGGCAAGTTTCCCATTATGTGGTTAAATAGCGCTGGCCTGGCTCTGCTGCATATCGTACAACGGTGAGCTGTGGCTCGTGCCATAATTTATCCTGTTATTGGCCAATATCGTTCTCGAACAATTCCTAATAGTGTTTGGGCACCTCAATGTTCTCTTTCTTTATGAACCATTTTAAATATTACTTTTGAAATAAGATCATTGTACGGAATGAGTAGTTGGTGTTTTGAGTCATACGCCAATGATGAAGCGTTCAGGCGGTCGCCAACACAAATTAGGCTATTTTTGTCCAAAAATGCTGAACGATTACATAAACTACTTGCTCATCGTAATTCCTTTTATCTTTTTAAATTCTCTATATTAACTTCGCGTGCACGTGGCTGGCTGGGTGGCTGGCTGGCTGGGTGGCTGGCTGGTGAGTGAGTGGTGGAGAGAGAGAGAGAAATCTTAGCTCACGCACAAATGAACCCAGCAAATGAAACGAGACATAAATGTTTTATGCTTATTCAACTTACTTACCTATTTACTGAATTGTATTTTTATTGATGTCGTTTTTTGTTGTGGATATCAACTTACAGATAGAACAACAAGTTTTCACAATATTCTGTCATTTGACGTTTTCATAAATTAGTTCAGAGCAGTCAAAGAGCTCTCAAGATAAATGCTCTGAGTATGAGCGTGCTCTAAGTGCTCAGAATAAAATGATCTGAGCATTTTCAAATTTGACATCTGATGTCAAATGTCTCTTTCGATTATTTTCTCCTACAATAAAAAAATAAAAAAAAAAAATAAAAATGACCCAGGATCGAGGGGCTCCCATATCAATTTCTGCGATTAGAGAATTTAGATGAAAAATTTTAATTTTTGGGTTGTTTTTTTATCTATAAAATTCCACCCTAAACTAGGTAATCTACCTACGGAGGTCCACTTCGAAAACAAACCGTGCACAAGCACAACACAGCCTTAATTTATTTTGTTGCGTTAAAGTTCCATGTTAGAAAAAATTAAACTCTTCTTCATAAATATCCTGCTTTGCACGTAGGTATTAGAAAGAATATTTCGCATCAGCAGAGATTAAGTGTATATTGTTAGAAATTTCAAAGTACAAGCAAAATTAAATTAAAACGCATTTCTTTGCAAAACAACAAAATTAAATTTATTTCAAATTGCAGTTCACTACGAGCACCTATTTCAAACTCAACTCTCGACAAACTACTTTTATTTTTAAATTGTCTATATTAATTTCGCATGCCCGTGGCTGGCGGACTGGCTGGCTGGTCCGATTTTGTGATCAATTTTTAACCCACTTCCCAAAGCCCAATTTTATTGAAATTTTGCACACATATATATATTCGGTGACAATACTTTATGTTAAAATTTTTGGCACCTCGGGGTAGGAGGGCTCCCATAAAAAAATTTTACAAAATTTTTGTAACAATTTTGAAGACCCTGGGGTCGTAAGGATTGTTTACAAAATGTACCCGATTTTCTTCAAAATCAACACTTTTTGTAAAAATTTGGAAGTGATCGGCCCTCGGGGTCGGGGTGCACCCACACAAATTTTATAAAAAAAGTACCCGATTTTCTTTAAATTTTTTACGCTATACACATCGCCGATGGACAACACTTTTTGTAAAAATTTGGAAGTGAAGGAAATTTACCCGATTTTATTCAAACTGCACGTTGTGTATCCCCGATTAGAAAATTTACACGAAACATTTTAACTTGTATGGGTTGTTTTATTTCTCCTGTTCTTCCTATTTCTCTTTCTTCATTTCTTCCGTTGTATTTCGCATGAACACCAGCTCAGTTGTCTGTGACCGTTTGCCGCTCCATTTAAAAACATATTAGTGTTTTTAAATTATCTATATTAACTTATTTGCCCGTGGCTTGCTGGCTGGTCAGATCTTGTGATTAATTTTAACCCCACTTCCCAAAGCCCAATTTTATTGAAATTTTGCACGTATGTATATTTCCGGTGACAATACTTTCTATTAATCTATTAATTCTATTCTTTTATTTGAGAGTGATCGGGCCGCTAGGTACAAATATTTTTCCCGGCATCAGATCATACTATCATGACTGTGCTTTGTGTGCGTTGTGCGCTGTGCACTATGGGCAGCGCTGCTTGCTTTACGAATGAGGTTGTTTTGTTGTTGGGTTGCAGTGCTTCGTATTCGTTTTTATATTTCAGCACTTGTAGTGGAATTCAGTATGCTTTTGTTTATTAGAGAATTTACATGAAAAATTTTAATTTTTATGGGTTGTTTTTTTTTAAAGTTTTTATTCGCCCGCTTTCGTGTATGTCTGTCTGTGCGGGTGGAATTTTGTAATTGGTTTTAAACTAACTTCCCATTGAGCTAGATTCTTGAAACTTTAAACATAGCTCAGAACTGGATAAACATTGACAAACCAAAAAAAAAAGACAACAAATCACAAAAAAAAATTCATTCAACGCGTGTTTGCAATTTGTTTCAGATCAAAGTAAACTACTACGCACAATACTCATTATAAACGTTTTAAATTAAAAGTGCATTTTTATTAGCTAACATATTATCTCGTAAGGTCCTTCTTATATTCTATACGTCTCTCTTGTATGACGTCCCAGCATTCACTGGCTTTATTATTCATGTTTATGTATTTCAATTCATTACGCTACATACCTTATGGTACAATTTCGCTTTATTTTTTTTTTTAATAGATATATGTATACGGTTATATAGATATATGTATGTATATATATGTTTCTTTTTATTTATTTATTTTTAAATTTTATGTAACTTCTTTCTTTTCTTTTTTAATTAATTACAATTCAGATCAGAAAAATAAACAACTTAAAAATTAAAAACATAATTCATAAAATTCAACAATATAAAGATACTCGTAACATAGAAAATTCTTATGTGTCATTAATGTTGGAATGACAAAATGAGCAGTGAGAAAATTAAATTAAAACAAGCAGATGATTGTGATTAAAATAACAAATATAAAATTTCGTGTTTATTCCTTTTATGTATAAGCGGAAGTGAGTGAAGAAAAACAAAAGAAGTATAGATGTCAAAATGACATTATAATGTTTGAGTGCGTTCAAGTGCGTTCAATTCTAATACTCCTCCTCAATCAAACATCGGTTAGTCCAGACAAATTCCTTAGCCCTGGAAGTGTTTTGGTTAATAGATCAGCGACCATGCTCTCAGTTGGGCAATAATTGCATGTAACTATGCCCTTATCAACATAGTCCTTAATAAAGGCCTCACGTATTGCAATGTGTTTAGTTCTAGATGATAATTTCTCCTCCTTGATGAACTTCAAGCAACTTTGATTGTCCTCATTGGTACATGTTGATCGTTCAATAATCTACGAATCCAAAATGCTTCTTGACCTGCCTCCGATAATGCCATACATTCTGCCTCAGTTGATGAAAGTGCAACGCTATTCTGTCTTTTGCTACACCAACTTAATGTACCGTTCAAATATCTAAAAATGTAACCGCTGTTCGATTTCGTAGCCCAGCTTGCGTCTGCATATCCGATTAATCGATGCGTTTCGTCATCGTTTCCAAGTGAAAGTTTCATTGAAATTGTGCCTTTAAGATATTTTAACACCTTTTTCAATTCATTCCAATCTTCTTGATTTGGCTTAGATAATTTTTGAGCAAGTATAGAAACCGCAGCAGATAAATCAGCTCTGGCATTAACTGATATAAATAGTAAACAACCAAGTAGCTTACGGTACTTTTCATTTGTCAATAACAAGTCGGTATCACCGTTTTTACCGTATCCAACCGAAATTGGAAACGCAGATTCCTTTGCATCGTTTAAACCGAAATCCTTTAAAATTTTCTTAATATACATGGTTTGATTTAATGTAAAATGTCCATCAGACTCTTTATTGACCCGAAGACCAAGAAATTGCTTTACTTCACCCAAATTCTTGATTGCAAATGATGAGACCAAAATGTTTTCACATTTTGTTATTAAATCTCCTTGCTCACTAGCCATAATCATGTCATCGACGTAAATCAGCAAATACAAGACTTTTTTGAATTCCTTGTAAATGTATAAACATGGATCATTTTTACTTTGAATAAAACCAGCCTTAATGAGTCCTTGGTGAATCGCCAAATTCCAATTTCTCGCCGATTGTTTTAAACCGTATAAACTTCCAGTCAGTTCTTGATTTACAGTATTTACTAAACTTATTTCTTGAATCAATCTTTTCGGTGGAGCACCTTTATTTGGTCGCCGTGGTTTTCTCAATGTTTGTTGTTCGTTTACAATTTGAATCGGATTATTTTCTTAAATTTCTTGATCCGAAATTCCTTTTTCATCTTCATTGAAGTCCATACAATCCACAAAACTACCGTTTGTTGAATCATTTAATTGATCCTCTTCATCTTTATGATCAATAACAACCTTATGGTCAATAACATTCTCCTCCTGAACATCCACCACATTTTGTAAACCCTTATCGATGAACTTTACGTCCCGACTAATTTTAACTGTATTAGTGCTCGAAACCACTTTTGGTTTGTGTACATAGCACTCCGAACCAAATCTTCTAAAATATCTTATATTTGGTTTTATACCGTACCATATGGTGTTGTCTTTGTACCCTTTGATGGTAGTCGATTTTGCAAATAATTCGCCATCATAACAGCTTCACCCCAAAATTTATTTTCTAAACCAGCATCAATGATCATGCACCGAGCCATTTCGACCAATGTGCTATTTTTGCGTTCAGCTGTACCATTTTGTTCTGGCGTATAAGGAGCAGTTCGTTGAATTTTGATACCATTTGACTTCAAATAATTGATGAATCGATGATTAATATATTCACCACCTCTATCCGTACGAATACATTTTGGTTTCTTTCCAAATTGAACCTTTACCATTTCAATATACCCTTTGAATTTACTGTAAACATCGAATTTATTTTTCTTTATGTAGCTGACTGTAAACTTTGAATAATCATCGACAAAAGTCAAAATGTAAACATTATCTGATGGTGTGGCCGTTTGCATAGGGCCACAAATATCCGAATGGACCAAATCCAATACAGCAGTAGCACCGTTTTCGAAATTCTTTGGAAATTTTAATCTCGCAATTTTTGCCTCCAAGCAAACTTTGCAATTGACGTTAACTGGACAATTTGACGAACATTTGTTAAACTGGATACCTTTAACAAAACCATTTTTCGTTAACGCTTTAACCACTTTAATATCACGATGACCCTAAACTCTGTGCCAATAATGTATGCAGCCACCGGTTTCGTTTTCGATTGAATATGCTTTATTTGATTCACGTAGTTTGTATAGGTTACCATTAATGTCAGCAACAGCAATTTGTCGATTATTTTTCTTAATTGCCCTCATTATGAATAGCGAATCGAACTTAAATCTTTGCGAATTCGCTAATTTCGTATTATGAAAAGCGATTCGCACAAATTAAGTTCGCTTCAAATGTCAAAATATTAGCGAATTAGGTTATCGATAAATTACAAAAAGCGAATGTTCGCTAATTTAACGGCTCAATATGTCAAATTCTATCGAATCAAATGTTGCAAATAAATTGTGTATTATTGTAAAAAAAATAGAAATCAATTTTTTTAAGGACGAATGCAAATCAGTTTGCGAAGCTTGTCCAATTAATGGAAAGGAATCCGGATATGGCAAAAGGCATAGGAGCTTTTGGTTCATCAAAAAAAAAAATCAAAAGGATTATTGGGATAATTTTGCAGAAGAACTGAATTCTCGTGGTCCTCCGTCACGTGAAGGAAAGGATTGGCATAAGGTTCGTTGACAAAATTTTGGAGTTTCGATTTAAGAAGTTTTTTTGTACATAGGACTATAAGCAAAAACTTAAACAAAAAATTTCACAAAACAAAAAAAATAACAGGTTTCCTTGTCTCCTTTGGAGCAAGCTGTAGACCGACTTCTCAGTCTGAGCCAGGCAGTTAATCCGGTAGGTAATTGCTTTGGTATAAACACACAGGCTTCACTTCCTTCAACCGATTCCAATAATAAAAATGTGTCGGCCAATTCTGAAGAAATTCAACAACAAATTAGCAACATTATTGACCCGTGTGAAGAAAGGATCTTTTCAACAGAACTCATTTGTGACACTAAACGCAACGGAGGGCGACAATCGACAAGAATTCTCTGCACATCAAAGTTGCTTGCCAACCCGTAACAGGGGGATCAACAATTTAAATGCAAGAGAAAATGAGCGACTAAAGTTGTTGCAAGGGCAGACTGACACCCAGGCAGATCTTTTAGAGGTGTCCAAATCTATCGAAAAGAATCTTTCGGAAATAGCTAGATACACCAGAAAAAAATATGAAATAGAAAAAGACAAACTGAGTCTAATGAAGGAAAAAGAACTCAGAAAAGAAAAAGAAAATATTGAGAAGAATCGGCGCAGCATTGATATGAATGAAATTCGCTTAATCATTCGCATTTAGTCGAACGTTCGCTTCGCTATTCATAATGAGGGCATATTTCACACTTGTTACCAACAAATTTACTTCATAACCAAATTCTGTCAGTTTTCTAACAGAAAGTAAATTTCCTTTGATATCTGGTAACAACAACACATCAGAAATTTTTGTTTCAGTACATTGATTTTTTTCGTTTAATAAATTAACTTTAATCGTTCCTTTACCAATTGCAGCTAATTGTTGACCGCTTGCAACTCGTACTGTCTCTTTCCAACTTGAATCAATATTAACAAAAGCATCTTTTGAACCAGTTATGCGACAGGTAGCCCTAGAATCAATTATCCAACCATTATTTAGCTCCCGCGTTAAAAATAACTGTTCAAATTTTTCTTCAGCCAGATTTGCCTTTTGATCATTTTTATTTTTCGATTCCAACCAACTTTTAAACTTTTTGCAGTCAGTCTTTTTATGGCCCATCTTTTTGCAAAAGAAACAATGAAACGATTAACTAACTTTATTTGATGAATTCACTTTTAAAGCAATATCATTTGTATCACCATTGCGATCTATTCTGCGTTTATATTCCGCGATGATTTTTGTTTTTACGAAATTCATACTCAATTCTTCTTCACTTTTTGTTTCAATTGCCGTGACTAAACTATCACAACTTTCTGGCAATGAAGCTAATAAAGTAGCACTCATGAAGAAATTGGTATCTATGTGGTCAACCAATGCGAGAAACTTCTTAAATAACTCATTCATTTGATTAACATGTTTTTCGGCATCACCATCTTCATCAAGTCCTTGTTTCATTAAAATTCTCAAGATATGAATACGATTGCTGTGTGAACTTGATTGATAGATTTTTTGCAAAATGTTGTCAAAGTTTCCTTAGCAGATTTACAATCATCCATATATAATACTATTGTTGAAGTTGCCTTCTCATCCAGTGACTTCCACCTATCTGTTTTTATTTCTGGCGTTACATCTTCAATTTCTTTCCAGACACCATTTTCCTTTAAAATCATTTCCATTTTGAATTTCCATGTGAAATAGTTATCTCCATTTAATCTGGTTATGTTATATCGATTTTCAATCGACGCCATCACGTTTTTCCAAAATCGTGAAATTCAATGTAAAATAAAAGACGAATTTTATGATTTGATTAATCGCACTTTCTTAAATATCTGAAATTTTCGTGCTCTGGGCCCATAACCTGTGGAATGACAAAATGAGCAGTGAGAAAATTAAATTAAAACAAGCAGATGATTGTGATTAAAATAACAAATATAAAATTGCGTGTTTATTCCTTTTATGTATAAGCGGAAGTTAGTGAAGAAAAAGAATAGAAGTATAGATGTCAAAATGACATTATAATGTTTGAGTGCTTTCAAGTACGTTCAATTCTAATAATTAATACATATCACCTACTATATAGGAAATATTTATTAAAAATTATATAGTTACATTAGTTAAGTTTAAAAACTTTGTCACTTCTTGTTCTGCAAGTTTCCTTACCCATTGTTACAGGCTTGATGTCGTCTGAGCAGTGAATAATCTTAATTCCTTGTCGTATATCAGAACTGTTGCGCCTGTATTGCCCTCCGTCTATTTGCACTATGTATGATCTTGGAGTGTTGAAGTTGAAGTGCTGACGTTAATGGATAATACTGCTTCTGAAATAGTGGTATCCTCCTCAAACTTGCCTGTATCTTCATAATATCTTGATAAATAGTCTGCTATGTGTAAATGTTTTCCTGGCATATATTTAACATCAAAATTAAACAACTTTAACCGCATTCTTTGCAACTTCAAAGACGGAATTTTATCTATTTGCTTATTCATAATCGATTCTAAGGGCTTATGATCACTGTAAATAAGAACACTGCGCCCATAGGAATAAAAATTAAATTTCTTGCATTCAAATAAAATAGCGAGAAGTTCCTTCTCTATTTGGGAATAATTACGCTCGTATTCGGTCTTTATCAGGACGAACACCACTTTCAGAAAACACATGACCTAGGTACTTAATCTCCTTTGCATTAATCTGCATCTTATCTGGATTAAACTTAATATTATTTTCTCGAGCCCTGTTAAGAACGGCAAGAAGATTCGCGTCATGTTCTTCCTGCGTTTTACCCAAAAAAAATTATATCGTCTATATATATGCATACTCCTCGCAACCCACTGAAGTTATTTTCATTCATTTTTTGAAAAACGGAAGTCTATTGCAATCATATAGGCCGTAGGGTGTTGCAAATGCACATAGTTTTCGTGATTCCTCTGTCAACTCAACGTGCCAAAACCATCTTTCAAGTCTAATACACTAAAAAACCTAGCTTCATTTAAAGTGGTCATTATTTCTTCTATCTTTGGAATCAAAACTATTTCCTCAATTAGACATTTATTTAACTCCATAGGATCCAAGCATATCCTCAAACTTCCATTTTTCTTTTCCACAATAATTAAATTGCTAACCCAATCTCTTTTATGATCACATCTGCTAATAAAATCTTCTTTTTCCATCTTGTCCAATGTGGACTTAAGACGTTCCATTAATTTTAAAGGAATCCTAGCCTAGCCGAACGCGCCACAGGGACTGCATTTTCTTTAATTTTAATTCTATATTTTTGTGGAAATTTACCTATTACAGAAAATAAATCACCATATATCCTGACAATTTCATCCTTTGACAAACTAGAGCTCTTTCCAAACTGAATCAAGCTGTTGCATTTGTTTTGAATTGAATCAACTCTACTCAAAATTCCTAGGATCAAAAGGCCTAGGATCGGGACATCATATCTTCAACTATTACGAATTCTTCTAAACTCACCTCATTTCTACGAATACATTTAAGTGTGCAAACTCCAAGTGGCACAATCCTTGAACCTCCATCTGCTTGTAGAACGGTGAAAGTTGGGCGCAAAACAGCTGACATATTCAAGTCCTTAAAAATCCTCTCAGGGAGAATGTTCAAATCTGCGCCGGTATCCAGCTTAAATTCTAAAAATTTCTCATTTATTTTAATAGATTCGACCCAACACCCTGACGAAACTTGCAGATCCAGACGATTGGTTGGTACTTTTGTGTCTACTGAATGAACATAAAACCCATTATTAGACTCTAACTCTTCTTCATTCGAATTTATATGCATGACATTTTTTACTTTACCAACAATAGCAAAATGATTGAATCGAGAACAATTATTACATTTTTTACCAAAAGCTGGACATTTTCTTCGCCTATGCGATAGGTTGCAATACTGACAATTTTGTATAACATCATCTGGTCTTTGAGAATAATTATGATTCCCACTCATCGTTGATTTGTCTCTAAAATGCTGTCTGCCTCTAACCTCATACATACACCGACGATTCTGGTTTCTGAATATGTACAATTTGCTCTCTCGTTGCCTCTGCCGCCCTGCCCATCAAGTCCATCAGAAAGACGTCGAACGGTTCACCTTCGCTTTGATTACGGTTATAAAACATGAACCTCACGTAGACTGTGTTTTTGTTTGTGAACAAAAATCATCAAATGCTTTTACAACCCCGTCATATTTCCAATTTGCTTTTGGTAAATTGAATGTGTTGAAAATTTACAAAGCTTCTTCTCCAAGTGCATTTAAAAATGTTGCTGTTTTCACTGCATCATCTTTTTTAGATACGCCTGACGCCGTCATGAAACTCTGTTTAAACCTGCGCCAATTTTCGGAAATATTTCCATTTAAACTCAAATCGCTGACTGGTTTGATAACATCAAATTCCATAATTCTAGAGTTTTTACTCAAGTTTGATTTGCAATCACTAAAACTTTTTTCCTTGTCCACTGACCTTTCCAAATAATTTTTTATTCCGTCACTTTTACTTGATTTTTGCTTAAGATTTGGTAAGTAATATGACACAATTCTGTTTCTCAACTCTTTACATGCATGGGTACCGTTTTTTCTTTTTTTCGCACTTGCAATCACCATTCTTCACATATAATTATACATAAGACTTAGGCTTATACTCCGGCTGCGCCATGTTATCTTCTATACGTCTCTCTTGTATTAAGTCCCAGCATTCACTGGCTTTATTATTCATATTTATGTATTACAATTCATTACGCTACATACCTTATGCTACATACGTTACATACATTATGCTACAGTCTTAAGAACTCATAGTCGCTCTTGCTTATATGTGAGCCACGATGCATCAAAACAAATTCTCCAGGTGAATATTGGATTTGATCTCTTCTCTTTCGATTCGAATCTCCCATGCTCATCAGAGTCTGTGGCGCAGTGGTGCAGTAGTTATAACTATTGGCTCCAATTCGGAGGACACCGGGTTTGATTCCCGGCGCGTCCAAAACAACGCACGATTTTTTCTAGCTGTACATGTGACTTACAGTTGCCGTATACTGCTGTATTAAGATGTACGGTTGAGTTAATGTATAAACTAATCTATATGTATAGATTAGATGTTTATAAAATTTTAAGAAAATCAGGTCAATTTTTAAAAAATTTATAAGGGCTCAAATTTTAATAGAAAGTGTAGCATGTGTTCAAATAAAATAAAATCGGGCTTTGGGAAGTGGGTTAAAAATTGATCGCAAGATTCCACGACAAACCGACCGACCGACAGACCGACGTGCCACAATCAAGAGAAGTTAATATAGAGAATTTAAAAAATCGAAAAAATGTGATGTACCATATAATTATAATACATTCCTCACGTTTGTAGCCGTTTTTAATTTATTTTCTAAGTATTGCTGATACATTGAAAAAAGCAATACGAAAACGATAACGAAATAAAACCAAATGTTTTAATCAATGAAATCAGGGAAAAACTATAATTAAATTTATAATTAGAAGAGTTGCTTGCATTTGTAATGCCTTCCATTAAAAAAATAAACCACATGCGTTTAATAACATGTTATTATTAGTAATGATGAACGAAATAAGAAAATCCCTATTCACATCATTTCAAACATCGTTATTTATTAATTCGACTCTTACGAGCATTATTAATATCATTATCACGAAGTAATGACATTATATTATTCGTGTTGTGTGCGCAACACAGTTTCCCACACATCACTGCAACCTGCTAAATGACGAATGATCTGCGAATTTATGGCAAAAAGCAGAAAGGCTGTGCGAAGAGAGAAAACAGAAAAAATCACCAAATGTTACCATAAAAATATACTTTCGTAACGCTTGATTTACATTTGTGGCGTGCGAGAAAAAATGTGGTTAGCCAGAGGAGAGAAGTAGTACATTTTTAAATGTTACCATTATGCTATAGATATTTAGTTTCAGCTACAGTTGTTCTTTTGACACAAGAGTATACCTTTGAATTAAGATAGCTGCATACACAATGCGACTTGCATCTGTGTGCAGTTCGATTGAAAGCTCCGGATTAAAAATAGCAAGAATGTCCTGGAAGTTAGATAGTCAATTAAATATTGTCTTGCTTGCTCTTGTTTTTCATTCCACTCGAGAGTCACCATTTGTTTGGTCAACTTGGTTATATACGTTGTTTTCAGGATCAAATTTCCGGAAGTATCCTGCTAATCCAATCAGGTGTCGGACTTGCTTGTCGTTTGTAGAAACAGGAGACTCAATTAAAACCTAAATTTTGTCTTAACCTATTCGCACGCCCTCATTAAATATTTTATCTGCCAAGATATTGCTACGAAAAGTAGTTAGTAGCGCAGTAGGTTCGGATCCTAGATAAATCGCAATGTATCAAAAATAAGTACTAAAATTAGAACTAAAAAATAGCATACGACTTATTTGAAATTTGAAATTTGTAACCGGCTGTCAGTTTAATCATTATGTATTGGTGAAAAATGTAGTCAAACCGGTTTGTGCGGTTTTTGTAAAAGAACATGATTGAAAATGTAGTCCATTTTTAGAAGATGACTCATTACATATAAGTATAGTTAGTTGTAAAGAAATGAATAAGGCTACTGTTTAGACTTAGTTAAAATTACCGCAGCCAGAATACTCTGCATAAATATAATAGGCAATTATAATGTATTATGGCATTGTTCCCATCAAATTGTTATCTGTGCACCTTCTACAGGTGCTCTCCTCATATTCCTAAAACCAACAGCAGCATAAACGATATTGCAAGCATTATAATGTATCATTGCCTCTTCCCACCAAATTGTTATCTGTGCACCTTCTACGGGTGCTCTCCTCATATTCCTAAATCCAACGGCAGACATAAACGATATTGTCAGCATTATCATGTACATTCCCATTCCCATGAAATTGCTTTCTGTACAATGCTCGTCTCTCTCATTTCAACTCTATTCCCACAGAATAAATTGCTGATGCATAATTTTATCTTATAAATTAGAATATAAATAGACATAAGCGTTAAGAAATAAAATCACTTTGCATTCAGAAGTCATATTAGTATTTTTATTTGCTACCCCCCACCCGAGGTAAGGAGCACTTAGAAAAGTAACATTGGATTTAAAAGAGGTTCCAAGTCAAAACAGCTACAATTTTCGGGAATTTTCTCGACATTTCTGTTTATAATATTGGAAGTTTCTGGAAGCTTTTCAATGAGTATAAAAGGTGTCGTTCGCTGCAGAGAAATTATTAGTTATTTGAAATTTAACCAGTGCAGTTGAAAAGCTATTGCTTGCAGAATTATTGAAAAGTTCAAGTATTATAAGTGTTTTTGTGTGTATTTAAAAGTTGTCCAGTATAAAATTGTGAACTTGTGTTAATTTTACTGATTGATTATTAAAGCTTTTATTTGCAACTTAATAAACTTGTGTTATGTTTTATTTGCAAAACCCTTTACGAACTTGAAAGCCTGAATTTCGTAACAATTAGTGTCAGAAGTGGGATTTTGCAAATCGGAAGACAGTGAAATTTTGCAAATCGTGTAAATTGAGAGACAATAAAATTTTGCAAATCGTTGGACAATTAATTGGTGATTTTCCAAGCCTCTAGACAGTAAATAAATTAAGTGAAATTTTACAAGTCGATAGACAGTAAATAATAAAATGGAAAGTGCAGTGAACATTAAATCGTATAGTTCCCAGGAGCTTAAAGAGGAGCTTGGAAGGCGAGGTCTAAGCACCGCTGGAAATAAACAAGAGTTATTTCTCCAACAAGTCGTCAAAGGAAAAAGCAGCAAGCTGGTGAAGTGTTTTAATTTGAGACGGAAGAAAAGGGTGGTGTGCCAAACATGGAGGCGATGTTGCAAGTTCTAATGCAACAAATAAGTAGAAAGTTTGACCAGCAGAGAGAACAAATGCAGCGGCAAAGTGAAGAGTTAATAAATGATTTGAATTCTCAAATGCAGCGAATTCAACAATCGCAGCAACAGAATCAAGAGATTGAAAAAGAGTTGATTCAGCAAAAGCAAGAATCGCAGCAACAGAGGCAGGAGAACAAACAGTTGAATCTAGAATTGAGTTCCAATCTGAACGAGAAGTTTGATCAACAGAGGCAAGAATTGAATTTTCAAATTAGCGACAAGTTGGAACAGCAATCCAAAAATTAAAAAAGAATTGGATCGACAAAATCTACAGCAGAGCCAAGAGTTGAAGCAGGAATTGAATTCCAAATTTGACCAGCAAAATGAAAAGCTAGATGTCATTCAAGAAAGGCTAAGAGGTGAAATGAGCGGAATTAAAGAAACGCTCAAATGGGAAATAAATGAAGTTCAAGCAACATTTCAAGAAGAAGTAAAATCACTCGAAACGAACATGACAGGAAAGGTGAGTGGTCTGGAAGGCAAAATAAAGGAGATTGAGACCCGGTTGGACTTTCGATCCAAGTTCTCCACAGGAAAGGAACAACAAACCAGTACCAGAGTTATTCCAGAATTTTTTAGTAACCAGAAAGGAATTTTGAAGACACCTGCGTTCGATGGCGACACAGCTTTTGAAAATTTCAAAGTCCAGTTTGCAGCTGCTGTACAACATAATGGATGGAGTGCTGAAGAGCAACTAAATTCTCTTATCTTGGCGTTAAGGGCCAATGCGGCTGACGTATTGCTAATAATTCCAAAAGCCGAGATGAGCTCCGGAAGAATCTTGAAAGAGTCGGACTTGCGTTATGGACAGTCTCTCACACAGGAGCTAAACAAAAGACAGATCCAGATAAAGAAACAACAGCGAGAAGAACGACTCAAAGAACTAGAGCGGGAAATAACTAAGCTAGCACGACAAGCCTATTGTAGGGTTCCGGCTGGTATTTTGGACGGTTTGGCAGTGGATGCGTTCATCAATGCTATTCGAGATGAACAGTTGAAGGTTCATTTTAGGATAACAGCCAGAGGAAAGTCGATGAATGAAGTGTTGGCATCGGCTTTGGAATACGAAGCAGCAAGAACCAGTTTGTCTATTGAGTTGGTTAGATTGCGCAAGCTGGAAACAGAGGATATTACACAAATAAAAGCCCTTATTAAAGAGGAAATACGAAAAACAAAAACTGGACAGCGACAGGTGAAGTTGCAGCAATTAAAGGAGAGTGCTCCTGTAGTGTCATGCTTGGAGCAATACGGTTTTTTCATCGATTTGTTGTTGCCAGCATTACAGATGAATGCATATTGGGCTTGGATTTTATGACAGAGCAAGAGATGACCCATCATCTAAAAAACCCCGTGTTAAAATGGCGTAATGTGGAAGTACCCCTGCAAATAAATGACTACCAGAGTGGTGGGCAAAGAGTAATTACTGAAGAAAAAGTGGAGATATCACCGATGTGCGAGAAAGTTATCTATGGCAAGATGAACGGACAGTAGAGTAGGAATAGTGGAGCCAACCAATTTCAACAAGAACGGACTATTATGCGGAAGAACTCTAGTGAATCTCCAGCCTAAGATACCAGTGAGAACGTTAGCCCATCACCGAAGGTAATAAGAGGTGCTATGTGCACCTGTGCAGTTCTCCAATTTTTGCGTATCCACAGGCAGGAGAACTCTTCATCCTGGACACTGACGCAAGCAATGCGTGAATAGGAGCGGTTCTATCGCAGAATCAAGAAGGAAAGGAGCGTGTAATAGCGTACTAAAGCCGTTCCCTTTCTAAGTCCGAGAAGAACTACTGCGTGACGCGAAGGGAATTGTTAGCTGTTGTCGATAGCATCAAACACATCCACAAGTACCTATACGGTCAGGAATTTCTGCTTCGAACTGACCATGCTGAACTCATGTTGGTTATTCAGTTCAGGAAACCAGAAGGTCAAGTGGCCTGATGGATCGAACGACTCCAGGCATACACATTCAGAACAGATCATCGAAAAAGGGCCGATGAGTTATCCAGACGACCTTGTGCACCCCAATGAAAAAACTGTACAATAAATAAGAACTGCTCTAAAGTAGTTGCACAAATAAGACTACAAGTCGAAGATCGCTGTACAAAAGAGCAGCTAAGGGAGGTACAAGTGCGCGATGATTCGATTGCTCCAATATTTCAATGGATGGAGCAAGGTGAAAGACCGGAGTGGCACGAGATTGCAACAGCAAGTCCTACAGTAAAAAGTTACTGGGCTCAATGGCAGTCATTGAGATTGGAAGAGGGATTACTCGTACGGCAATGGTAATCGGCTGATGGCCGAAGCACAAAATCGCAGATTGTGCTACCAACAAACCGAGTCAGAGAAGTCCTGGAAGAATTACATAGCGGTACATCAGGAGCGCATTAGGGCGTTAATAAGACGCTAGATAAAGTAAGGAATCGCTTCTATTGGATAAATTGCCGTAGAGATGTGCAAGACTGGTGTCGAACGTGTGACATGTGCGCAGCAAGCAAAGGACCGCAACCAAAAAATATAGGAAAAATGCAATTGATTACTTCAGTAAATTGGCAGAAGCATATAACATCGCAAACCAGGAAGCTAGCACGGAGGCTAGGGCATTCGTGGACAATTGGATCTGCAGATTTGGAGTACCACTGGAATTACACTCCGATCAAGGGCGGAATTTTGAATCGGTAGTTTTTCAAGAGTTGTGTCAAGTACTCAACATCAAGAAAACGGGGACTATTCCGTTACATTCACAGTCAGACGGAATGGTCGACAGGTTCAACAGGACGCTGGAAGAGCATCTGCGAAAAGAAGTTAATGCCAACCAAGATGAATGGGATCGTTGTATACCGTTGTTTATGATGGGTTATCGTAGCGCTGTTCACAACACGACTAAAAACTCTCCAGCAATGATTGTATTTGGCAGAGAACTTCGTCTACCATGCGAAATCAAATTTGGATCACCACCAGTAGAGCCGACAACAAAGGCGAACTACGTTAGTGATCTAAGGCAGAGGATGATCGCTGTTCATGCTGCAGTCAGAAGCAACATAGTGGATGCCAGCAACCGGATGAAAACGCGATATGACCTGCGTGCAAACTGTGGTGGATTTCAGGAAGGATATTTGGTCTGGCTTTACAATCCCAAAAGAAGAAAAGGTAAATCTCCAAAGCTACAGCAAAGTTGGCAAGTTCGGGACGAACAGAACTAAGGTGGGGGTAATGCTACGAAAAGTAGTTAGTAGCGCAGTAGGTTCGAATCCTAGATAAATCGCAATGTACCAAAAATAAGTACTAAAATTTGAAATGTAACTGCCTGTCAGTTTAAATCAAAATGTAGTCAAACCGGTTTGTGCGGTTTTTGTAAAAGGACATCATTGAACATGTAGTCTATTTTTAGAAGATGATTCATTACATATAAGTATCGTTAGTTGTAAATAAATGAATAAGGCTACAATTTTCTGGTATTTTCTCGATATTTCTGTCTATAATATTGGAAGTTTCTGGATGCTTATCAATGAGTATAAAATGTGGCGTTCGCTGCAGAGAAATTATTAGTTAATTGCAGTTGAAAAGCTATTGCTTGCAGAATTATTGTAAAGTTCAAGTATTATAATAAACTTCTGTTGTGTTTTATTTGCAAAATCCTTTACGAACTCGAATGCCTGAATTTCGTAACAGTATTCAAAACTGTATTGGGGAAAACGACACCTTCTAATATTTAGAGAAAATGTGACGAAATTCAATGCATTCAGCACGTGACACAGATAATCGACTCCTTCTCCATACGTAAAGCTGGGGATCAGAATGTCATCCAAATAGACTTGGACGATCGTCTCTTTCAAGGGTCCATCAATCTTGGACCTCTGGAAGATGGCAGGAGCATTAGGAAGGCCAAAAGGCATTTGAGAATGCTCTTTCAAAATCAAATGTCCATCAGATGTGATGAACGCAGTCGTATGGATGAATGTATATTCGTTAATAGGTGTTTGATGGAATCATGATCCCATGTCCAAGGATGTAAAGAATCGGCTTTACCTAACCTATGGAATCATGATCCCATGTCCAAGGATGTAAAGAACCGGCTTTACCTAACCTATCCAGCTAATTCTCAATCAACGGAAGTGGGTACCGGTCTTGTATTGTATTGGGATTGAGCTCTTAAAAATCAACACACATTCTGTACGAGCCATCTTTCTTCTTTACGAGGACTTTCAAATGGAGACTCGCTTACTCTGATATGGTGTGTAATATAGGCTATTTTTCCTATAGCTTCTCTCACTTCAGCATCTAGGGGTTGATGATGGCATTCCTTTCAAGTCTTATCTTTAGGCAGATATTACTGTATGCACCTACTTTATTACCACTCATTATTATATCATGAAAATCTCTCGAAAGATCTAGACCGAGAAATTCAGAAGGAACCAAAGTGTCTGACATATTATGTAGAATCGACCTTGTCTGAAATTCAATTGATTCCGGAAAGTTGTCGACGCACAACAAGCGAACCTGTATGATAT
The DNA here is from genome assembly GCA_947095585.1 of Nephrocerus scutellatus. Lineage (NCBI taxonomy): Eukaryota > Metazoa > Arthropoda > Insecta > Diptera > Pipunculidae > Nephrocerus > Nephrocerus scutellatus. The sequence goes on from OX352761.1 coordinate 45,626,277, forward strand.
GTTATAGTGGCCAAACTTTGGTCATCGAACAAATTTCGTCCGATTAAAATATCATGGTCTAGAACATTCATCTGGAACAACGAAATATGAAACTGTAGTTTCGATGTTCGAGATCCTTGTTTGCTCTTTTAAATTTTGTTTTTGCTTCAATGGTAACATTGGCTATTCCCTTCAGCATAACATTGCACGCGACGAGTTTATTTCGGAAAAAGAGCTAAAATTTTATAGACATCAGAGATAGATCTTCCCCTGCGTCAATCAGCGCCCAAAATCTACGCCCCGCCTTCATTAAGTAATTAGAAAAATCCAGACCCAGTTAGGCACAAAAAAGCAAATATCATCCTGATTTGGTTTCGATAATATTGTTATATTGCTGGTTTTATCGATGTGCTGTTTTCCACATTTGGCTTAGTACGTTAATTCGACAATTGGCTTTGACATGCCCCAGTTTTACACTCTGAAAATATTACTTTACCTTGCATTTTTCCCGTCACCCTAGTTCCTTTTTTGCACCGACATATCCGATCCTAGCTATCTAACGTCTTTATTACGTAGCAAGTAATGAAAGCAGGATAAGAGGACTAATAGTTCCGGAACGGTTTTGCAATTACCTTTTATTACGGTACTAGCTGATTACCCGGCGTTGCCCAGGTTTTTATTCATCTCAATCTTCTATTAGGCAGGGGTGGGAAAAATAATGATATCTATCTTTAAGGTAAAATTGCAATTTTTTTAAATAAAATAAGTGTTTTAATTTATAAAGTATTCAAACTATATAATAAAATTTAAAAAAAATAAATAATATAACTTTTAAACAAAACTTGGATCTATACAATGCTTTTAGTTTCACCTTCAAGAGCAAGACTAAATAATTTCTTAGGTGAACCCTCTAGTGTAGCAAAAAAAAAAGTCTTATATCTCAAATCAATAACTGTCTTAATAAACTGTCCGACTTATTGATCGTCATCGAAAGCGGAAGATTTACTGGAAATTGCAATCTCTTAAATTTTAAAGGTAGATCCGTCGAAATGAGTGCTATTCGTGGGATAAAAACTGCTTTACACTGTCCCTTTTCACTCGAAATCAGTTATCGACCCCATCCCCCTAGAGCTGTCTTACCATCACCATTCAACTCAGCGACCCCGAAAACCATAAAATCGACATTAATATCGGTCACCCCCCCTCTCAGCTATCGACACCATCCTCCTAGAGCTGTCTTACCATCACCATTCAACTCAGCGACCCCGAAAACCATAAAATCGACATTAATATCGGTCACCCCCCTCTCAGCTATCGACACCATCCTCCTAGAGCTGTCTTACCATCACCATTCAACTCAGCGGCCCGGAAAACCATTGAATCGACACTAATATCGGTCACCCCCCCCCCCACCACAGTTATCAACACTATCCCCTAGAGCTGTCTTACCATCACCATTCAACTCAGCGACCCCGAAAACCATACAATCGACACTAATATCGGTCACCCCCCCCCCTTCAGTTATTGACCCCATCCCCTAGAGCTGTCTTACCATCACCATTCAACTCAGTGACCCCGAAAACCATAGAATCGACACTAATATCGGTCAGTAATTAATATGTGTACCAAGTTTGGTTGAAATTGGTCAAGGCTTTCCAGAGCTAGTTAGGCACAAATATACAAACAAATAAATTCTTTATTTTATATACATGTATAGATTACGGACTTAGAACTCAGCTATGCCATGTATAATTAACCCCAATAAATCACCCTAACTCATATTCACCCTCAGATTTCTTAGCATGAAGGATTTCTCATGGACATATGTTTCATATGTCCAATATCTAAAATGAGCCACCTCTTTAGAAGGCGATCCTGATTTCTCTTTGTTGGAAAAGCTTCCTCAGAATCTTTATGGAAACTACCCCAGCCTCTGATGTCGGGGTTCCAACATTCATTCACCACTTTGCGTCACCTAACAAAAATCTACCAACTCGGGCCAAAGTTTGCAGATCGGAGCAACCTACTTACTTTCTAATTTCTTCCACTTGACTCATCCATTTAGAGGAATCATTAATTTCAGGTCTGAAATAAGGAAGATCAATCACTTCATCTGATTTCTGGGACTGCAATGCCTAAATCAATCTGCAAATGCAGGGCATTCGTATTTGCGAATATTGCCTGGTTATATTACCAAGTACACTATTATTTCCAACACCGCGACCACAAGGCATGTCGCCAAATTTTTTTTCTTTTCACAACAACCCACGGCAGACAACAATTTTCAATGCACTGGTCACATGTCCAGTAATTTTAGGCAGAAACTTTCGCAGTAAGCATAGCACGTAGGGTTTTTATGTTTTTCACGATCCCACTTTTGATGTTAGAAATTTCAAAGTACAAGCAAAATTAAATTAAAAAGCATTTATTTTTAAAACATTTTTATTTTGAGCGGCATTTCACTACGAGTACCTATTTTCAATTCTCAACTCTCGATAAGACGTCTTTTATATTTTTCTGCTGTTCTTCCTTTTTCTCTTTCTTCGTTTCTTACTATATATATATATATTTCGGTATATTTCTCACTACCATAAACAAAAGCGACTGTTTCCTACGCTATAACCTACCCTCGAAAGTAGGCATATACACCACATAACCACCACATACATAAGATAGAAAATACTTTTGGTATTTACTGCAGTCACAGCGAACACACATTCCCAAAGAAATTTTGCAATGCGCACAAAACCTTCTCTATAGAAAGCCCAACTCTACGCATACTAATGCTGTAAACCAAGACCAAACGCATGTGTGTTTGTGGGATGTGAATACAGTGTACAAAAAATAAGTAGTCGCAAAGAGCGAGAAACGTAAGATGTGGTAGTGGGAAACAGAAAATTTTTATATGGATTTTGCTCTTTAGTTGATTACTAATACAAATACGTTTGGTCTCAATCTAAGCATGTATCTGTGTACGATCGGAACAGTTGGGCTTTCTATAGAGAAGGTTTTGATTGCGCATATCCGCTTTAGCAGAAAAACCGGTTTTGGTCGTGTGAAAAATAGCGTACATTATTTGCTTAAAAGTGCTTATCGTGCTCGTTTAATTGCTGCACTTGGTTGTGCCTCGTGCTTCAAGCTTTTAACACGCACGATAACGTCCACTTTCCTCGCTCGTTATGTAATATACTATTATACTATTAATAGTCGTGAGTGCGAATTTTCACGGTTGTTGATTTCCATCGAATAACTACTTTTTGATTCCTAATTATTTTTTTCTTCTTTTTCTTGATTCTTTCTTTCTTTCTTTTTTGTATAAAATTTTGTAAAATAGTCCCGAACTATCTGCACTTAACTGCTAAATATCAACAAAAATAACCGTATGCTGATTACCCGGATTTCGGATTGTGAAATCCGACGGACGTTAGTTTCGATCGAATATAAGAGAAAACAACTGAAATATTGTTTAATTTCTTTCGATGCAATAAATGAAATAAAGAAATTAAACAATAAATATGTCCGTCGGAGTTCACAATCCGAAATCCGGGTAATCAGCATACGGTTATTTTTGTTGATATTTAGCAGTTAAGTGCAGATAGTTCGGTTCTATTTTATCATTAGTGAACTGAAAACTTACTTTTAAACATAAAACAAAGAATAATTATTCATTGGCATATTTCCTATTATTACAATGATCCTCATTTCTATTCGTATGTATATAATACTTCCAAAAGCAATGAATTCCATATGTTTAGTCTAATGTTACTAACATATATTAAATAACGTTAATTTATACAATATTGTTATGACACTAACTGCTTCTGGTTGTGTACATTGCTTCCAGGTGCATATATCCAAGGAATATCTTCAGCTGGAGCCAATCGGTCTAGTGTTCGTGTTTTTTTTCGCATTAATTTTAATTATTCAGTTTACGGCCATGTTGTTTCATCGTTTTGGAACTATTTCACACATTCTTGCGTCAACAGAGCTTAATTTGTGTAAGAAAAAATCAGAGGATTTATCTCAGGATGCTCTCATAGACAAGGTAGATTAAAATATGTTCAATAAATTATTTATATTATCGAAAAATACTTAGCATGCGGTTGAGATTGTCAAAAATCTTCAAAGATTACAAGGTATTGACGGGGAGTACGACAACGACTCTGGTAGTGGTCCTGATCGTATAGCAAGGAGAAAAACAATTCAAAACTTGGAAAAATCGCGACAACCTAGGAGACAAATCGGCACCCTGGACGTTGCATTTAAAAAAAGGTTTCTTCAATTAACTGCTGATGAAAATAATCCAGGTATGATATTATTAAATGTATAGTAATAATTAAAGTTACAATCATGTGAATTAGCAACTCCAATATTAACCCGACGAATGACAATGCGACGTGAAACTATCCGAGCTCTAGAAGTACGAAAAAATTCTGTAATGGCCGAAAAACGAAAACCAGCGATGCAAACATTAGGAGCGAAAAATGAGTACGGTATTACAACAGCAGTTACTGTAAGTATGTATTATTAAACTATTTAAAGGAAATAAATTTGAAATCTAATTAAGATGAACAGTGGATTACCTAATCAGAAAAGCGGGCGGACTTCGAATGCTGGTTTAAGTGTAAAAGACGTCTTCAAAACAGGCGGGCCAACGGAGGTAAATTTTTAACACCTAAATTATCATTATTATTATTATTCTTAATATTATTATTCTTATTATTATTATTATTATTATTTTTCTTTATTCCTTTTTAATTTCTCCTTAATGGGTACAAAAATACATTTTGGAAGCCTTAGCCTAAAACAAAATATATTGCATTTTATATAAGTATATAAGTTCATAAAATTTCTGGTTATATGACAGGTATCGATGATAATTGACTTCTGCATGGTATCGATGAGGTTTTGTCGGATTCCCAAGATGTTCATATTAGTACAGAGATGTTTGTCAATCACACCTTCAGCACTCATTATTATTGGGATGATCTTGATTTCCGTTAGGTTCCAGTTTCGCTTAGTTTCAACTGCTAGCTTAGAATATCTGCTAATTTTCTCTGTGTATGTGCGGCTCATATTTGTGGTAGCCGGAACTGCAACATCAATGAAGAACCCTTTACGTTCTTTTTTATCAAGGATCGTGATATCAGGGCGGTTATGGAGTCTCGTGGGTCTGAGTATATGGTTCGATCGTAGGAGATTTTCACGTCTTCGTTTTCCATAACTGGTTGTGGATTATATTTATTGTAGGGTAGTTCATCCCCTTGAAGTTTATATTTGAAGAGAAGATTCTTGTGGAGCATCTTTACGACGTTGTTATGTCTTCGCGTGTACTTAGTTTGGGCTAGATTCGTGCATCCTGATATTATGTGATCAATTGTTTCAGTTTGACCCATACATCTTCTACAGGTATCATTGGTGACATTTGGATCTTTTATAATGGTCTTTCTGTAGTTTTTCGTTGGGATTATTCGGTCTTGTATAGCAATCATAAAAGCCTCGGTCTCAGCATACAAGTTTTCATTCAATAGCCATTTGTTTGACATTAATTTATCAACATTATCAGCGTTAATGGACCTGTAGTATCGGCCGAAAATAGGTTCTATTGACCACCTTTGTTCTCTTGAAGTTTTGTCTTCTGCTTGTCGATTAAAGTTTCCATTCAGGTTTAGAGGTGTTAAATTTGTATCTGCTTCAGTTATTAATTTTATTAGTCGAGATTTGTCTGATTTAAGCTGAAAGTACCGACGAAGAGACTCTATTTGATTATCATGGAGTGTTTGAATATCCACTAGTCTTCTTCTTCCATCTCTCCTAGACGCTACCATTCTCTCACAGCATGATTTAGTATGATGAAATTTGTAATCTGTCAGCATTTTTCTGATTTTTCGTTGTAATGATTGAATTTCAGTTACTGTCCATTTGATAATGCCGAAGCTGTACAAAAGAACAGTTACTGCGTATGTATTTATGGCTTTAATTAAGTTTTTGCCATTAAGATTCGCTTTTGCTATTTTGTGTATACGTGATTTAAACTCCCTCGTTGTATTGTTTTTGACTGTTTTCTTATTAATGCGATTGTTTTGGGCCATACCAAGGTATTTTATTCTTGATATTTTTCCTTTAATTATATTTATTCTTTTGCACTTTTCTAGGCCAAATTTCATGTTGATGTCTTTACTAAAGATTGACACGATTTGTATTAGGTGGTCTAAGCTTTGCCGCGTCGACGCGTATATTTTCAGGTCATCCATGTACAAAAGGTGACTCAGTAATTCTTGGTTAGAACCACCCTTGATTTTGTACCCATATTTACTGTTTTTCAGAAGATTAATAAGTGGATTGAGTGCAATGCAGAACCAAATTGAAAAATCCCACATCTTATGTTTATATCTGAAGTTTTTAGCATACCTGTATCCTGTATACTATTATTATTATTATTATTTTTCACAATAATTAATGTTTAATAATTAAAGTTATAAACAAAACTATTTTTATTTTTTTGTATAGCAAATCTATGGATCTAATGGTGGTACCGTGAATCAGGGTTATGAACACGTCCTGGAAGAGGATGATATGAATTCTTTAAAGTTATCAACTAGGAATCCTCAAGTATCATGGGAAAACAATATAGGAAAATTTTAGTAACTGAACATTATTTTTAAATAATCACATTCCATATTTAACATACAAATAGTTTTTTCCTATAAATACACGTATTGTTTTTCATTTTAAACTTTTTATTTTAATAAGCAGATTTTTTGTCTATTTGTTTCTCCTGTAAGTACTATATGTATGAGTTAAAGTTTAATAAAACTAGACTATTGAAATCTTATGTTTGTACGTACAATAATGTCTTTAATAAAATCAGAACATAAAAAATTAAACAATATAATGAGAAAAAAAAATTTAATTATTCAATACAAATCTTAAAATATATAAATTAAAATATAAATTAAAAAATGTCATAATATGATGACTGTGTTTTGTGTGCGTGTTGCACTGTGAGCAGTGCTGCATGCTTTACGATTAGGGTTGTTTTGATGTTGGGTTGCAGTGCTTCGCATGTGTTTTTATTTTTCAATATTTATAGTGGAATATATATATTATATTGTGGGCGCCGTGGCTCAGTGGATGTGCACATGGCTGCTGAGCAGGAGGTTCAGGTTCGAATCCCAGCAACACCAAAAGTATTTTTTACGGTGTCCCACTTCTCGCGAATGGGTGACAAACGTTCCGAGAGTAATACCTTGTCAAGGGAAGCTTCTCAATTCGCCGTTCGGATCCGGCCTTAAATTGTAGGTCCCTTCAAAATTGCGAAAGCATCAACAACTGCCGGCAGCTTACTTTAAAACAGAAGTAAATGTGTGGTGGAATACACGGGAGGCGTTCGTAAAGAACAGTTCGGTTACGCTGTCATTATCGAAAGTGCAAAAGCATCAACACTTTTCGAGTTTTACAGCTAAAGATTTTGTTCGGAATGAACAGGAGTGTTAGTGTAAGATACCTTGAAGAAACGCTGCTATATAAGTAGAAGGACCTTTTTTTCTCCTTTTAAATGATAATTTTTGCTCCCCATGTCATTGCTTTTCTCTTTCAAATTGCTGGAAATTTTTTCTCCCCAACTATAGAATAAGAATTTGTTCGTATACGGGTTTTACTTGAATACCTACTGGTTTCTTATTCTTAACTCTTATTATTGCTATTGTAATTATTAATATTATTATTCATAATATTTACATGCTTAGTCGGGGGGCGCGACTGAAGTGCTTTTGCACCAAAAGAATTTTTTTTACCCAACCAGAGAATTGCTTAGGTCATGATTATTTTATTATTTAAATGACATTGTACGCTTATTATTGCGACATCACAATTTTGCTGACTTTAACTATTGCAACATAATTTCCAATTCTGCTTTATAGAATTACCTTTAATGCGACATTTTAATTTTGCTTGACCTATTTAAATATTATTGTAAATTGCTGTATAAGTAAAATTTAGCTATATAAGAACTAAGTTGTTTATCCAAACAGTTTGTCTCTGATATGCAAGGCTTTTTGTAAAAATTTTGGAGACCCCGGGCCTAGGTTCGTGGGGCCCCATAAAGTTTTTAAAAAAAATTAACCCAATTTTCGTCAAATTTAATACACATGTGTATCTCCGATAGACAACACTTTTTGTAAAAAATTTGGAGACCCCGGGCCCGGGTTCGTGAGGCCCCATAAATTTTTTAAAAAAAATAACCCGATTTTCTTTATATTTAATACACATGTGTCTCTCCGATAGACAAAACTTTTTGTAAAAAATTTGGAGACCCTGGGCCCCAGAGTCATTGGGCCCCAAAATTTTTTTTAAAAAAATTAACCCGATTTTTTTAAATTTTATATACGTTTGTATCTCCGATGGGCAACACTTTTGGAGACAGGGTTTTGAGGGTCATGGAGCCCCAACAAATTTTTTAAAAAACTTATACATATGTATCTCCGATGGACAACATTTTTTGTAAAGTTTTTGGAGTGAGGCCTTGAGGTCCGAGTTTGGTGATGGGTGCCCATATAAATTTTTTAAAAATTAGCTCGATTTTCTTCAAGTTTTAACACATACCCATCTCCTATTAGAGAATTTACATGAAAAATTGTATTTTTATGGGTTGTTTTTTTAAACGACCAAAACCGATTTTGCTTAGCAGAAAAAGCGGTTATGCGTAATGCAAAATCACTCTGGTGATGTGTGTTCGCTGTGGCTGCAGTAAGTAACAAAAGTATTTTATATATGTTAAATCACTAGAGTGTGTAAATGCTACTTTCGAAGCTAAGTTATAGTGAAACAGTCACTTTCGTCTATGGGCGTGTGAAAAAGTCTATTAGAAGGACCCGTGCAAGACTAATTAAATTAAATCGCGAGCCATTGTGCATACTACATCGAAGTAAATCGAGTGATTTAGCTGTGAAAGTGATTTTACTAATACTTTTATTAGTATATATATATATTACTAACTCGTTCACATTAAACTCACACGTCATAACCAAATAAAGTCGTTCACGTAAGGACACGACCGTAGCCAAGCCAAAAGCATCACAGTGATCAATTAAGTTTCTAAAGCGTTAACGTTAGAACTGTGCAATTTAGAAACCAGTTCACATAAGAACACGACAAATAATACAACTGTTCCGAGTTCAACAGTGGCGCAATCCGTACCAAAAGTAGGCCAGCCGAAGCCAAAAGGGACCAACACGGACCCCCTAACGTAACTCCAAGAGATGTTAAGAGTCATCATACTGTAAGAATTGCTACTATATTACTATTAAAAAAATATTTATTTTCCTTTCTTATTAATATTACCATTACAAGTAATTGAAAAACTTTTTGTTTTATTGATATAAGTGTTTTTAAGAAAAAATATATTTTTTACTTGTAACTACAGAAAATAAAGCAATTTTCTGCACCCTTTCTATCATGGATCAAATCCAAGAAGCAATCACCAAACTAACGGGAGCAATTAATGCCCAAATTGAACAAACCAAACTTAATTATAACCGCTTACAACAATTAGAGCGTAGAGTTAACCCTTCTCAAGCTACCCCGCCACCCCTTATAAACCCAAGAACCGAACAAGATTTAGCGGACATTAGGAAGCTTCCCGACTGAGTTAGGAACTTACAGACATTCGACGGTAATCTCTTGCAATAAATTTCATGGATACATAGTGTAGAATCTATATTATCAGATTACTAGATCGTTACGTCCAAACCTCTTTACAGGGCTATACTACAACATATTCGCCAGAAAGTAAGTGGACCGGCAGATACTGATTTGATCTGATATAATATATTCGACGATGATTGGTCTACAATTAAAAAATGCTTGTCGCTGCATTATGCAGAAAAAAGCGATATCCGCACCTTGGAACACGAATGGAATTCTATGAAACAAATCCATTGATGAATTCTATGCTAGAATAAATCATCAAACTTAACTCCTAATAAACAAAATCAAAACCGAAGAATATTCACGCATTAGCAGAGAACTATAGGAATATGGCCCTGGATATTTTCAATAGGGTCTTAATGGAGACGTATCCAGAATGCTTGTCATTCAGAAACTACAACTTTAGGAACATGTCTATACATATCAACAACACAATTTCAGCGCCAATAAACCAAATGTTTCCATCGAAATACCAGTCTAAGCCAAAAATGCCACCTAGGCAGGTAACGTCTTATGAGAGAAACCAAATATAAAATACTCCCCGTGATGTTTATTATGAACCGAATCCTTACAATACCCCGCCGACACCAAGGCCAACGCAACCCAAGCCTTTACAGCCGATGGAAATTGACAACTCGGTACAATCTCGCGGAGTTAATTACATGAATCGGCCCGCTAATATTGCCGTACCTAGAAGATCCAACGAATCCTCAAGATTACCTCAAAAACAACAACGAATTTTTACAACAGAAACAATGAAAGAACAACCACTTGACATAGACTACTTTAGGACATACGAAAATGAGATAGAGGACGAAGAAAGCCAACCAGAGGTAAATTTCATGACACAAGCCTCTCTAGCGTTCCATACATAGAATATTTCACCAAAGATGACAAACCACTGAAGTTCCTAATAGACACTGGTGCCAATAAGAACTTCATATCCAAAGAAATAGCATCTAACCCCAAACCACCATTCAAAATTCAGTCTTCACGGGGACAAATTGAAATAACCCACAAAATAAGTGGTCCTAAATGCGTAGATAACAACGCCATTATTGACTTATTCACACTTCCATACACACTTCACTACAGTCATTTGACGGAATAATCAGTGATGACACGCTTAGGAAGATATAAGCCGTGATTGACAGGAAAAAAAGTAATCTGCAGATAAGCTCCAACATCCAATTTAACTTAAAGCTAAGCTAACTAAGCAAGTTAATAATGTCCAACCCATTATCGACATTGACCATGAGATCCAGAATATATTGCAAAAACACGCCAAAGTTTTGGTCCTATTTCTGATAGCGGAACGATTGATACCAGCGTCCGTGCTGAAATTAAAACAACTATAGCCGATCCTGTTTATGCTAAATCTTATTCTTATCCCGCTAATTAAATGGCAGAGGTGGGGAGTCAAATAGCAAAAATGCTCGCAGATGGCATAATAAGACCGTCTAAAAGTCCTTTCAACTCACCACTTTGGATAGTGCCAAAGAAATCAACTTCAGCCGGCGAGAAACAATATAGAATAGTCATTGATTTTAAGCGTCTCAACGCAATTACAATACCAGACGCGTATCCCATACCTGACATAACGAACACATTAGCCAGTTTGGGAGAAAGCTGATATTTTACAACCCTCGACCTAACATCTGGCTTTCACCATATAAGGATGAAGGCCAGCGATATTCAAAAACTTTTCACTTTTAAAAAAAGCCAACTTAAAAGTTAATATCGAAAATCCAAATTCTTCAAAACGGAAGTCGAGTTTTTAGGTTATATCACCACACAAAATGGAACCCATTCGAATCCAAAGAAAATCGCAGCAATACAAGAAATTCAACCATCCCAAAACCTAAAAGATTTGAAGAGCTTGCTAGGCCTGGCATCATACTATATGAAATTCATTGGGGACTTTGCAAAAGTCGCGAAACCTTTAACGAATTTGACTAGAGGTCCAAATGCTCAAATTAAGGCCAACCATTCAAAAAAGACGAAAATTCGATTCGACGAACAGTCCTCAAGTCATTGAACAACTTGAAGGAAATGCTTGTATCCTCTGATATCTTAATCTTTCCAAACTTCGAAAAATCATTCATCCTAACTACGCATGCATCCAACTTTGCGATAGGAGTTCTGTCGCAAGGCGACATTGGAAGAGATAGACAAATTACCTTTATTTCGAGATCTTTAAGCAAAACCGAAGAGAATTACTCAACTATCGAGAAGGAAATGTTAGCCATCGTATGGTCACTTATCTCTATGGAGATAAGGATATTAAGATCCTGACAGACCTCCAAGCCTTACATTCGTCTTGAGCAATAGGAATAATAATGCAAAGCTTAGAAGATGGAAAGCAAAAATCGAAGAATTTAACTACGAATTAATATATAAACCAGGTAAAACGAATGTGGTCGCAGAAGCTCTCTCGAGAGTACCAGCTGAAGTAAATATTTTAACGCCTTATGGCACCAAGCACAGCGCTGAGGAAGACAACACTGACCTCATACCACATTATGAAGCTCCAATTAACGTTTTTTTGAACCAAATTATCTTGTCCGAGGGAAAAGAGATGAACTGCTACGAGGAACCACACCCCAAGTACCACAGACACAATGTCAGACTACAGAGATTCGATAAAGATAATCTAGTTAGAATTTCAAAAGAAAAACTTACCCCTAATCATTGCATTGTAAAGGTACTAAATTGCGAGGAAGCGACATGCGATTACCAGTTCCAAAGCAAACCAATAGGGGAGCTAGTAAATGAAGGTACTATATTCATAACAAACTACTTCGGAAATATTACCTATGGTAATAAGACCGATAGCCTAAACGTCACCATTATTATTAACTTCCAAAATGAAACAATAGAACTAGATAATATCAAATATATTAATTGCAAAAGTAAGACCTATCATATTCTACCCCCGATACAACAGAACAACCTAACAGAAGAAGAAATAAAGCTGGACCTCCAATATCTTCAAAAATTATATCTGGATAATGTAAAACAGCTATCCCAACTTTCATTCAACAACCTGTTGTCAGTGAGTTCTGACATCACAATTTTCATACTAGGATTAACAATTAATATAGCAAGCAATACTCTTGTGGCTAAAAAATAAACGCCAAAATAAGCTTTTTAATGTTCCGTTAAATATTCCTCATTTTGAACCCATCAAAAATAATATCTGATCCACGGGACGCGGGGGAGTTAACACGGAGCTAGCACTCACTTATTTACCCCATTTACACTTGCTATCCCCATATAATTTCCCGAAACAGAGAAATGCTTAGGTAATGATTATTTTATTATTTAAATAGTGTTGTACGCTAATTATTCGACATCACAATTTTGCTGATTTAACTAATTGATTTCCAATTCTGCTGTATAGAATTATCAAATTCACTCGATTTTCTTTAAATTCTATACACATGTGTATCTCCGATGGACAACACTTTTTGTAAAAATTTAGGAGTCCCCGGGCCCCGTGGTCGTGGGGCTCCATACAATTTTTTTAAAAAAGTTAACCCGATTTTCTTCAAATTTAGTGCACATGTGTAAATGTGATCGGGCCCGGGGCCCGAGGGGTGTCCATATAAATTTAAAAATTTTAAAAATTAGCCCGATTTTCTAAAAAATTTTAAACACATACTATTCCTATTAGAGAATTTTCATGAAAAATTTTAATTTTTATGGGTTGTTTTTTATAAAAATTAGCTCGATTTTTTTTTAAATTTTAAACACATGTCTCCGATGAAAACACTAACTATTGAAAGTTGGAAATTATCGGGCCCCAGTGTCGGGGGCTCCCATACAAATTTTTTTACACTTGTGTATCTCCGGTGACAACAGTTTTTGAAAAAAATTTGAAGTGAAGGGGGTCTTATATTATTTTTTTCTTAATTTACCCGATTCAAACTTTGCACACATATGTCTATTAGAGAATTTATATGAAAAATTTTAATTTTATGGGTTGTTTTCATTTATCTTCGAGTACGCTCATCGCGATAACTTGCATTGTTATCAGTACTTTGCTTTTATGTTTGTGCAGCGTCTTTCTCTTTATGTCCTGTATCCCCTTGTGGGTCCTAGGGCCTCTACTAGGAGGAGTCCTAGCAATAAGCTTCAGCTCTCTCCAAATCTTCCCCAATTGCCATGCCTCCTCCTCAACTGTTCTGCGCCGTATATTTCTCGGACGACCCGTTCTTCTACCATCCTGAGATAACGGGTTCCATTGCATTGCGTAGTTTGCTATGGAACTGTCGCCTTTTCGGAGTGTATGACCAATCCACTGCCACTTCCGTCGTTGGATGGTTGTGCCTATTGGTTCCTGACCCGTTCTCTGGTAAAGGTGTTCGTTAGAGATACGGATAGGCCAGAAAACCCTTAAGATGTTCCGTAGGCACCTATTTACGAATGTTTGTAATCTTTTTGTGATAGTAGCGGTCACCTTCCAAGTGCTGCACCCATACAACAGCACAGATTCAACATTTGAGCGGAACAGTCGCAGCTTGGTGTTTAAGCAATGTTAACAAGAGTAACTGAGTTATTGCCGAGGTTGATGATTTTGGTTTTGGCAGTATTAATCTTCAAACCCGCAACATTTGCCTCCCTCTCCACATTTGTTGTCATTTGGTGCAGCTCCATGATTCTGTGTGAGAGTAAACAAACGTCGTCAGCGTTATCCAGATGTTTAAGTTGAGATGTAAGAGTCCAACGAATTCCACCGTTTCCAGTAGATAAAGCTGCGCGAAGTACATCGCTAATCACCAACAAAAAAAGTATCGGCGATAGAATGCAACCTTGTCGTACCCCACTTAGGATCTCGAATTCCTCTGACAGCTTTCCTTTATGCAGCACATGACATTTAGAGCCATCATAGGTTGCTTTAATAATAGCTATTAGTTTATCGGGTATACCTCTCCTGCGCAAGGCGAGCCAGATAAACTGTCTGTTGACACTGTCAAACGCCTTCTCAAAATCGATGAACAGTAGGTGCAGTGGTGACCGGAATTCAACGCACTGTTCAATTCTGATCCGCAGGGTGTTTATGTGGTCTACACAGGAGGATCCAGTGCGGAAACCTGCTTGTTCCGCATCGAGTGTATCTTCCAGATGTTCCTTAATACGCTTAAGTACTACTTTGGCTATTACTTTTGCAACTGCAGGGAGAACGCAAATGCCTCTCCAGTTTTCGCACTCCATAAGACTACCTTTTTTAGGAAGCTTGACAATCATTCCCTTCTTCCACTCGTCGGGGAATCTTTCTACCTCCCAAGCTCTCTCTACAAGAGGATATAAAAGCTCTGCTGATGTCGTTGGAGCTGCACGCAGAAGCTCTGCGGGTATACCATCTAGTCCTACCGGTTTGTTGTTCTTAAATGCGTTAATCGCGGTAGCGATCTCGTCTTTACTGGGAGTTGAGGTGCGAATTCGGGAAATTGTTACTTCCGGCAGCTCCGTTTGATTTAGGTGCATATCGTTAGCAAATACACGGTTAAGGACCGTAGAGAAATGCTCCTTCCATCGCTTGAGCTGACCCTCATCTACCCAATAGGGTATTGTAAAAAAGTTACGAAGCTAAATTAAAGAGTTTATTATTCTAAAAAAAAATTTACAAAAAGTTTTTGAAAAGGTTTTTTTTTCTCATTAAAACAAAAACTGGCGGGGTCGGTAGGATCACGTTTAATTCGTGATATCTATAAAAATAATTTCTAAAGATAGAAATTTTTTCCTTTTTAAACCGTGCGGAAACAGAAAAGTTTTTAAACAAAATTTTAACTTTTAAAAACCGTGTGGAAGTGCAAATTTTTAATAATTTCTAAAGATAGAAATTTTAACTCTTTAAAACTGCGGAGAAAAAGAAAAATTTTAAACAAGTTTGACTTTTCAACCCGTGTGGAAGCAGAATTTTTTTTTATTTATTTCTAAAGATAGAAATTTTTAACCCTTTAAATCCGTGTGAAAGTGGAAAATTTTAATTTCTAAGATAGAAATTCTTAGTGGGAGCAGAAAAATTTTCAGAATTCTGAAATTAACGCTGCAAACAAAATCTATGTTACCAGAAGAGGACACCATCAACCAAGACCAGGACTTGCCTAAATCATCCTTCACCCCACTCAAGCTCCAAGAAGAAGCCAGGGAACCAAGATACGACGTGGATTGGGCCAACGAGGACACCAACGATTTCCAGGAGTTCATCAAGGACCAAATAGAAATCCTATATAGACGGAGATTCCAGTAAGCGAAAAAAAAATAAATATTATTATTTCTTCTATAAATTATAAATAACATATTATAATACAAATACAAAAACAAATAGAGTTTCTTTTTACATAAACATATCTATATACAAGTATAAAATGGCAAGACCATCAGTAACGATAGATCCTTTAAAATATTTAAAGGATGTGCCCGAATTTAATGGGGACAGCAACGATTTACAAATTTTCCTGAATTTAATTGATAGGGTACACCCAGTCTTGCAAGCTTATGACGAACTTTCGCAAAGCTTATTTTGTGACCTTATAAAAAGTAGATTGATAGGAAGAGCTAGGGAAACCATAGAAATCAATTGTCAGGCACAATCTTGGACAGAAATAAAACAAGTACTCCAAAATAATTTCGGAGTCAAGCTTAGCTGCGAAGAGTTATTTGACCAAATTAAAAGCGTACAATTCCACACAAATAGTGTCGAATTCTATAATATTTTAAAAAATAAACTTAAGAACCTCAACAACAAACAAGTGACAATACTAGGCAATGACCCTGCAGCAAACGAACAAAACACTAATTTCAGACAGATACCACAGAACCAGTACCAACAACAAAGACCCACTAACACACATAACCAATACCAGCCCAAAAATAACAATTTCCAACAACAAAGACAAAATAATTTTTATACGAACCCACAAAGGTACAACGAAAGACAACCAAACAGACAGAGACAAAATAATTTCAATAGTTATACTATCCCACAAAGATGCCCCAATCAGTATAATAGACAGAACACTTTTTACCAACCGAATAATACTCTAAATAATACAACCGGTAACGCATCACCAGAACCTATGGATATTAACACCCACAACAACATGGAAAATTTTCAATCAGTAGCCTCGGGCGGAACATTCCCTTTATAATCATAAAATCAAAAACAAAACCCCTTAAGTTTATACTGGATTCTGGAGCTACCCACTCCATAATCAACCCTAATCTTTGTGATCCTAAATTTTAATTTCTAAGATAGAAATTCTTAGTGGGAGCAGAAAAATTTTCAGAATTCTGAAATTAACGCTGCAAACAAAATCTATGTTACCAGAAGAGGACACCATCAACCAAGACCAGGACTTGCCTAAATCATCCTTCACCCCACTCAAGCTCCAAGAAGAAGCCAGGGAACCAAGATATGACGTGGATTGGGCCAACGAGGACACCAACGATTTCCAGGAGTTCATCAAGGACCAAATAGAAATCCTATATAGACGGAGATTCCAGTAAGCGAAAAAAAAATAAATATTATTATTTCTTCTATAAATTATAAATAACATATTATAATACAAATACAAAAACAAATAGAGTTTCTTTTTACATAAACATATCTATATACAAGTATAAAATGGCAA
The DNA here is from genome assembly GCA_947095585.1 of Nephrocerus scutellatus. Taxonomy (NCBI): domain Eukaryota; kingdom Metazoa; phylum Arthropoda; class Insecta; order Diptera; family Pipunculidae; genus Nephrocerus; species Nephrocerus scutellatus. The sequence continues at coordinate 45,643,604 of OX352761.1, forward strand.
GACCATCAGTAACGATAGATCCTTTAAAATATTTAAAGGATGTGCCCGAATTTAATGGGGACAGCAACGATTTACAAATTTTCCTGAATTTAATTGATAGGGTACACCCAGTCTTGCAAGCTTATGACGAACTTTCGCAAAGCTTATTTTGTGACCTTATAAAAAGTAGATTGATAGGAAGAGCTAGGGAAACCATAGAAATCAATTGTCAGGCACAATCTTGGACAGAAATAAAACAAGTACTCCAAAATAATTTCGGAGTCAAGCTTAGCTGCGAAGAGTTATTTGACCAAATTAAAAGCGTACAATTCCACACAAATAGTGTCGAATTCTATAATATTTTAAAAAATAAACTTAAGAACCTCAACAACAAACAAGTGACAATACTAGGCAATGACCCTGCAGCAAACGAACAAAACACTAATTTCAGACAGATACCACAGAACCAGTACCAACAACAAAGACCCACTAACACACATAACCAATACCAGCCCAAAAATAACAATTTCCAACAACAAAGACAAAATAATTTTTATACGAACCCACAAAGGTACAACGAAAGACAACCAAACAGACAGAGACAAAATAATTTCAATAGTTATACTATCCCACAAAGATGCCCCAATCAGTATAATAGACAGAACACTTTTTACCAACCGAATAATACTCTAAATAATACAACCGGTAACGCATCACCAGAACCTATGGATATTAACACCCACAACAACATGGAAAATTTTCAATCAGTAGCCTCGGGCGGAACATTCCCTTTATAATCATAAAATCAAAAACAAAACCCCTTAAGTTTATACTGGATTCTGGAGCTACCCACTCCATAATCAACCCTAATCTTTGTGATCCTAAATGGCAAATTCCCTTTAACCCAACCGAGATAAAAACAATAAACGGTAAAGCTACTATTACGGAAAAAGTAAGAATACCATTGTTTAGCTAATTAGGAAATCCACATGAGAAAGCAGATTTTCTCATTTATAAATTTCATAATTATTATGACGGTCTCATTGGAAATGACCTTCTCAGACGACTAAATGCTATTATTGACTATAAGAGTAATCAACTAATAACAGACTTGAGAACAACGGCCTTTCAATTTGATAGTAATTCTGATAAAATATTTTATACAGAAGAACAAGGAACTACCGGGAAAAGTATCTATAACATAGAAGACTATGATATAGAACCATATTTAGATGGAGTTAAAGATAACTTCCACCCTATTTTTAAGGTACCGATAATAGAACAAATAAGAACCGACCATATGAATAGAGAAGAAAAATTTCACATCACAAAATTAGTGAAAAAATTTGAAAACATATTTTATAATGAACACTTAGATCTAACATTTACTTATGCCATTAAACACAAAATTCGTACAGAGAATAATACCCCAATATATGCAAAATCATATCGTTACCCATACATCCATAAAGAGGAACTTCAAAAACAAATTAAAGAAATGTTGGAGCAAAAAATAATAAGACCCAGTTGCTCTCCCTATTCTGCACCCATATGGATAGTACCTAAGAAGGCAGATGCCAGTGGAAATCAGAAATGGAGATTGGTAGTAGATTATAGAAAACTGAACGAAATAACAACCGACGACAAATTTCCTATCCCGAACATAGACGAAATACTGGATAAACTAGGTAAATGTCAATACTTTACAACATTAGACTTAGCAAAAGGCTTTTATCAAATCGAGATAGAAGAAAAGGATATTCATAAAACCGCATTTACTGTCGAAAATGGGCATTATGAATTCACACGAATGCCTTTCGGATTAAAAACCGCCCCAGCAACTTTTCAACGATTAATGAATAACATTCTTAAAGAATACATTAACAAAATATGTCTTGTCTATCTAGACGACATAATTATTTTTTCAACCTCACTCCAAGAATATATAGATTCCCTGACAAAAATATTTCAACGATTTAAAGATGTAAACCTTAAAGTTCAGCTAGACAAATCAGAATTTTTGAAAAACTCCACTGAAATAAAACCAAACCCCAAAAAAGTTCAATGCGTTGTTGATTTCCCTGTTCCTAGGACAACAAAACAAATAAAACAATTTTTAGGATTAACCGGTTATTACAGGAAGTTCATAAAGGACTATTCATTAGTAGCGAAACCCATGACAAAGTACTTGAAAAAAGAAGCCAAATTAAACATTAACGACCCCCAATATATTAACAGTTTTCTTCTTCTTTATGTCCTGTATCCCCTTGTGGGTCCTAGGGCCACTACTACGCCTACGCGCCATCGCGTGCGGTTCCTGGCAATAAGCTTCAGCTCTCTCCAACTCTTCCCCAATTGCCGTGCCTCCTCTTCAACTGTTCTGCGCCATGTATTTCTTGGACGACCCGTTCTTCTACCAACCTGAGATAACGGGTTCCATTGCATTGCGTAGTTTGCTATGGAACTGTCGCCTTTTCGGAGTGTATGACCAATCCACTGCCACTTCCGTCGTTGGATGGTTGTGCCTATTGGTTCCTGACCCGTTCTCTGGTAAAGATGTTCGTTAGAGATACGATTAGGCCAGAAAACCCTTAAGATGTTCCGTAGGCACCTATTTACGAATGTTTGTAATCTTTTTGTGATAGTAGCGGTCACCTTCCAAGTGCTGCACCCATACAACAGCACAGATTCAACATTTGAGCGGAACAGTCGCAGCTTGGTGTTTAAGCTGATCGCATTGCTTCGACATATCATGGACATCATTCCAAACACCGATTTTGCTTTGCCGATTCGGTTGACAATGTCCTGTTCGGTTCCACCTTCGGTCGAGACAATACTCACAAGATATTGGAAACTCTCTACTCTCTCTACCGGCTGTCCAGCAATGTTAACATGAGTAAGTGAGTTAGTGCCGAGGTTGATGATTTTGGTTTTGGCAGTATTAATCTTCAAACCCGCAACATTTGCCTCCCTCTCCACATTTGTTGTCATTTGGTACAGCTCCATAATTCTGTGTGAGAGAAAACAAACGTCGTCAGCGTAATCCAGATGTTTGAGTTGAGATGTAAGAGTCTAACGAATTCCTCCGTTTCCAGTAGATAAAGCTGCGCGAAGTACATCGCTAATCACCAACAAAAAGAGTATAGGCGATAGAATGCAACCTTGTCGTACCCCACTTAGGATCTCGAATTCCTCTGACAGCTTTCCTTTATGCAGCACATGACATTTAGAGCCATCATAGGTTGCTTTAATAATAGCTATTAGTTTATCGGGTATACCTCTCCTGCGCAAGGCGAGCCAGATAAACTGTCTGTTGACACTGTCAAACGCCTTCTCAAAATCGATGAACAGCAGGTGCAGTGGAGAACGGAATTCAACGCGCTGTTCAATAATGTTCCGCAGGGTGTTTATGTGGTCTACACAAGAGGATCCAGTGCGGAAACCTGCTTGTTCGGCATCGAGTGTATCTTCCAGATGTTCCTTAATACGCTCAAGTACTACTTTGGCTATTACTTTTGCAACTGCAGGGAGAACGCAAATGCCTCTCCTCCAAAATTGTTACTTCCGGCAGCTCCGTTTGATTTAGGTGCATATTGTTAGCAAATATACGGTTAAGGACCGTAGAGAAATGCTCCTTTCATCGCTTGAGCTGACCCTCATCTGAAACGAGAACGGCACCATCTAGGCCTTTCACCGGATGTTGGCTAGAGCGGTGACCACCTGTCACTCTTTGGTGATTCTGTAAACGGTTCTGCTATCGCACCTGCTCGCTGCTCCCTCTGCTTGTGAGGACAGGTTGGTAATATAGTAACGCTTGTCACGTCTTACACTACGCTGCACTTCGCTCAGTTTTCTTCGATACATGGACTCTAGCTCGCTCCTCGCTGCTGCTGGGATATCTACAATACGAGCTTTAAGTAGCTTACGTTCTTCAATCCGCCTCCAGGTATCTTCGGTAAGCCACGTGCTGTGCCTTGCCTGGCTTCTACCAACAATACTTTCCACTCCAGATTTGAATACTTTTTTCACAGCCTTCCAATGTTCCTGGATGGTTGTCGACAGTGAGCTGCTGATTGCTTCCAGTCCTTGCGATAAATGATCCCTTAATTGCTGGCGTACTGAGGGGATCTTTAGCCGGTCGATGTTATACCTAGGCATTCGGATGATATTGCGGATTCTATGAACTGATGCTGTACGTAACTGGACAGTAGCTACCATAAGGTGGTGATCACGTACCACACCCATGTCGGCTCCTCGTCTGTTTCGGACGTCTAACAGACAGCTCCTGAAACGTCGGCTGATAGCCACATGGTCGATTTGGTTGGATGATGATTGCCTGTCAGTTAACACCCAGCTGACCTTGTGGCAAGTCTTATGCTCAAACATGGTGCCTCCTATGACAAGGTTGTTGGTGTTGCAGTAATCAACAAATCTTTCACCCTTGTCATTTCGTTCGCCGAGGCCGTGCTTCCCAATCACATGCTTGAGTCCTTCATTGTCGTTGCCAACCTTGGCATTCAAGTCCCGCATCACGATGACGATATCTCCGTTCGGCGTTACGTTGAATACAGCGTTTAGTTGATTGGAGAAGTTGTCCTTTTCATCCTCAGTCGAGGGATTCGTTGGTGCATAGCACTGTATGATCGTGACGCGCCGTACTCTAGTCCAAAATCTGGCCGAAATTATCCTATCACTATGCGGGTGCCAGGAAATTATGCCTCTACGTGCTGTTGGCGTTAGCAGCAGACCCACTCCAGATTCACGGGGACTGCCAGGGGGTTTGCCAGAATAGAGTAGCACAGTGTTACACGTTGGGGATTGGCGTCTAACCATTTTACTTCACTCACTCCCAGTATGTCCAAATTATATCGAAGAAACTCACGTTCCAGTTGAAGAAATCTGTCATTTTAAGGTCCTTCACTCCCAGAGTCAAGGAGCGTCCTCACATTCCAGAAACCAATCTTAGTCCGGGTACAATAGCCAAAAGTCGTCATTATTCGATCATTACTTATCCGAGGCGTTGTGTCAGTATCAGTAGCGGGTATTTTTCGGTACCGCAGGGTGCTAGCCCAAGTTACCTAGACTAGAAACGCTAGACCGTTCGCACTTGCAGTTTTAGCCTACATGTATAAGGATTAATACACATAGTTGCCCGGGGACCACCACGAGGAGGTAGAGCAAGCACTACATCACGAACTTGATTGTTGCGCTACTGGCCCAAACAAAATTTTGAGCAGTCAGTAGTTTCCCGATCAATCGCAATGCAGTTGCATTAAATCAACTTCGTTACAGGACAAATATGTTATAGGAACAGTTAAAAATTAAAAAGCTCACGTTGACCTATTCATTATTAAATAATCAAAGTAAAACCCTTTACAGATGTACAATTAAAGACAACAAGGAAATAGAAATACAAATCTCAAAACAAAGATAGTAAAGCGAGCTACTCAGCTCGCCATATGGATAGTTGTAATTTAGTCTAAACACTGAATTATCTTAAAATCCCAATAGTAAAAATACTTAAAATACAAGATAAATTGTTGCGATCAATTTAGATTTCGTATTTTTAAGAAATTTTAGCTGTCGCAATATATATAATAAATTATATTCTGTTCACAAAATTCTTAACAATATTTTGGGGACATTTTTTTCTGTGAAAAAAAATTTTTTTTTCTTATTTTCTGGGAAATTTTTTTTTTAGCACAACTTTTTTTTTAACACAACTTTAAAAAAAAAAAAAAAAAAAACCGCCACACGGGCCATACGCATCACACGCGCCACACGCGTCATAATTTTTTTTTTTTATAATTCGCGCACACTTGAAGGGGTTCGCTCCCTTATAAGGCTCGGCTATATGCTTGGCACAGCCTGATGTTAAGGAAGAGGAGGAAAAAAGAGGAGATGTCTGTGAGCTTGTGTTTTGAATGCCTGTGGATCATAGTGATGTGGGAAGACAGAGCTTGGCAGAGCATTCCACATACGTGTTGTACGGCTGAAACGAGCCGTACCCCTGAATTTAACTGTATGTCCGAAGATGGGCTTGAGGGTAAACTGATGAGCATTTAGAGCGCCACTATTATTGCGGTTGAATTCAAGGAGAGGTGGCATGCAGCTGGCTATTTCTCTTGAGCACCGCTGGTAGAAGAAGCGATAAAACAGTGACAAGCAAGAAACGTTCCTGCGGTGTTCAAGCGAATCTATTGATTTCGCTATATTTTCGTCACCGATAAGTTCTATTGCGCGGTTTTGTATTCTATCTAGTTGATGCAAGGTGGTTTGTGTGGCGCACTAGACCAAATATGACAATTGTACTCAAGTTTATGGTAAATAAAAGCCTTGTAGATAGTAGCCAGATCAGAGGGAGTGAAATATTTCTTGCACCGGGTTAGAAAACCTAAACATTTCGCAGCATTCTTGGCGACGGTAAATACGTGGTCATTCCAACGAAGCTTGTCGTTAACGCACATACCGAGAATTGTGAGATTTTCAGTTTCCTCGATGCAAGTTTTTTTTTTTTTTTTTTTTTTTTTTTTTATTGAAACGTAATAAATTTATGGTCTACATTTCATACTGCTTTATCTTGATGGAATTCAGAATAGAGTTATCCGTTTGATAAACGATGTAACCATTACTTCGTCTCTTGATACTCTCGATGCAAGTGCCATTAATGGATAATGGCATGGGATTTAGGATTCGCTTGGACGACAGGAGAAAGCATTGGGTTTTGGAAGCGTTAAATTCTACTCGATTGATTTCTCCCATTGTATTTTGCTGTCAAGGTCAGAATTTAACGTGCTTAACGTGCGTAGTTGTTTGAGTTCCACATGAGAAGTGGAGGGACATTCCTCAAACTTATATGAGAAGCTGAGAGTGCTGTCGTCGGCGAAAGAGTGAATTGGATTAGAAGTCACAGATAAGAGATCATTAATAAAAATGAGGAAGAGAGTCGGGGACAAAACAGAGCCCTGTGGAACGCCAGCATTTAAGTTATATACTTTAGACTTGAAACCGTCCAAAACAACTTGAATTGAGCGGTCCAAAAGATAGCTTCTAATCCAATGAAGCGGTTTTTCATTGACTCCATAAGCACGTATTTTAGACAAAAGAGCTTGATGCCAAACTCTGTCAAATGCCTTAGAAATATCGAGTGCAGCAGTTTTGACTTCTCCAAAATGATGCATAGACCGGTTTCACTGTTCGGTGAGATATACCATCAAATCACCAGTAGAAGGTTTCCCACAAAATCCATACTGCCGGTCACTAAGGATTTCGTTGGTTTAAAGATATTTCTTAAGCTGATAATTGATCAGCATTTCCATGACCTTGGAAAGAATGGATGTAAGTGCTAGGGGTCGGTACGAAGAAGGAGACGACGGCTCGCCTTTTTTGGGTATGGGCTGGACAAATGCTGTTTTCCAACTTCTCGGAAAGAGTCCAGAAGAATAGGATAGATGGAAAAGCTTACGCAATGGTAATGCCAGCTTCGAAGAACACCTCTTCAGAACTAATGGGGAAATACCATCTGGCCCAGCGGATTTGTGAGTGTTGAGATCGTTTAAGACTCTAGCAACAGCACGAGTGCGAATGAATATCCGTCCCATAGAGTGTTCAATACTCTGAGGGCAGAAGGCAACAATGCACAATCTGAAAGCGTGGAGCTAGCTGCGAATTTAATTACAAAAGAATTAGATCATTACATTGCGTATGCAAGCATACAACAACATAATTTTCCAAATTCTTTAGTTTAGCTGTTGAGGATGGGATGAACGGAACCACACACTGCACTTTGCACTAATAATTATTGGCACACGAGAACCGGTTTTTTCGTTGTTCAATAATTGCAATTATTGCTGTGTTTGTTGTTGTTTTTTTTTTTTTTTGTGCCGAAGCGCAGCACACAGCACGTCCGATCGCGACGTAAGCTTACGCAATGGTAATGCCAGCTTCGAAGAACACCTCTTCAGAACTAATGGGGAAATACCATCTGGCCCAGCGGATTTGTGAGTGTTGAGATCGTTTAAGACTCTAGCAACAGCACGAGTGCGAATGAATATCTGTCCCATAGAGTGTTCAATACTCTGATGGCAGAAGGCAACAATGCACAATCTGAAAGCGTGGAGCTAGCTGCGAATTTAATTACAAAAGAATTAGATCATTACATTGCGTATGCAAGCATACAACAACATAATTTTCCAAATTCTTTAGTTTAGCTGTTGAGGATGGGATGAACGGAACCACACACTGCACTTTGCACTAATAATTATTGGCACACGAGAACCGGTTTTTTTGTTGTTCAATAATTGCAATTATTGCTGTGTTTGTTGTTGTTTTTTTTTTTTTGTGCCGAAGCGCAGCACACAGCACGTCCGATCGCGACGGCATATAAATGACAAATGACAATTGTTTTAAAAATAGTCCCACTAAATTCTGACTGGTAGAAGCCGACATATATGAGTTTCTACCAAAAACTTTTCACTACTATAGAGCCACGAGCTAATATATTCTACTATGCCAGGGACTACACACTAGAGCCCTGAATCGGATAGTAATATCCGCGGGTATCCGCAATTATCCGCTATCCGCGGATTAAAGCGGATATAACCGCAATAGTTTTTGGCGGATGAGTGCGGATGCGGATTTAGAAATCTTATTCCATTGTATCCGCATGCATTATAACAAATACAAATACAAATATCTCAATATTGAGTATTGGAAGAAAAAGCTATTGTGGATGGCGAAATGTGTGTGTGTAATGTGTAATACATAGACATACTGTATATTTACTCGTTATCTTTCTTTTTATTTCTACACATACATCAATTTCTATTACTATACGTACGAAAGACGTATAGTATAGTGCAATGCAAATGCATTAGGCTCTAGAGTCTAGACAGAGTCTAGACACACAATTTGCGACATATTTTTATTGTGCAATATGATTGAATCAACATTTGCACTCAAACGAGCGCCTTTTTTCTACATCAGGTAACATTATGACCGATAAAAGATGTGCGATTGATCCTGATCTTGTGGATGATATCCTAATAGGTAAAAGCAATTGGGACTTATTATAAATTAATTTAAGGTTATAAATTTAAATATAAAATAAAAAATTTAATTAAAGAATTTTAACTAACCCTTTTAATTATTTTACAACTTGAAATAACAATTACTGATAAAAAATACAAACCAGATTGTTTTTTTTTTACTTTCTAAAGTTAGTTAATAGCTGCGTTTTCCTAAAAAAGCCATCGGGTCGAGTTCCAATTTCAAATTTATAATTTTTTTAAATCAAGTAAGTTAGATCGAGTAATCTTCTTAGTATTGTTCAGAACTATACAGGACGATATTAAAAGAAAACTACGAAACTTTTATGAAGTGTTTTTTTTTGTTATACTTAGAAGACTATATGATCTTATTTATTTGTTTTAAAAAATATTTGTTTGAAAAAAAAATCTATTTTGCGGATGCGGATGAGTGCGGATGCGGATTTTAAGATTTTTCGCGAGTGCGGATGCGGATTTTTATTTTATTTTTTTTGCGGATGCGGATCGGATGCGGATACGAAAAAACGTATCCGCGCAGGGCTCTACTACACACACCCGTGTATGTATATTTAGTTATAATTCAGTCTTGTGACGGGAAAAATTTTCCCACACAACATTTTTTCCACACACTGTTTTGTATATAATATTTTAATTCAAAATAAAAGGGAAATTTGTATACCCATTGCAAAGAAAACAGACACCATAGTATTTTTTGTCTCTATCAACATGTTTCCCACTCTCCTTGAGTGAGTTGCAAACACCCACCGAAAATACTCTCGTCTTGTGGTACACAGGAACTCCGCTTCTACTTTTTCCCCTTTTTCTGTCTTCTTTCACATCGCGCAAACTACACACCAAGTTACTCTTAGCCCATGAACTATTATTTCTTCTAAGTGGTGGATTCTGTTGTATAGGGCGTTTGAGATATTTAGTTGATTTCCACAATGAATAATCTGTTGTTTTGTCTGCGGTGAGTGCATCTAAATATTTTGTAATTGTTTGATTCGTATGTTCTTTTATTTGCATGCGAACTAATTCTGTGAGTTGGTTTAGTTGCGATTTGTACAAAGGATATCTTGTTTGTTGCCATTTCTTTCGGATTTTCCGTTTTTCAGAAATTAGATTTAAGATTTCGTTTGGATATCTCAGTCCAATTTTAGATTTGTTCATAACAGGAGTACTTTTCCAAGCTGCACTCTGTATCTGTTGAGTGAAGAAAAGTACTTCTTCTTCAAGCTGCTCTTTACTTGATATATGAGTGTTTAGATACAATTCCTCTTCAAGTAGCGATTTAAAATAATTCCAATCTGTTTTCTTATTTGTGAGAGAGATATTGTTTTCACTTTTCATATTTATACAATCGCTATAAACCATATAGATCGGAGAGTGATCTGAATTCAGATCTGATCCTTCTTCTATTTGTAGTAAACCCCTCGATATTTGTTTTGTTATAAAGAAGTCGATGAGGTCAGGTGATTTAACTCTATCCGTAGGCCAATAAATAGGTTTACCAGTTGATATAAATTCGTATCCTGTTTGTTGAGCTGCTTTAAGTATTTCCCTACCTTTTGTTGTTATTAATCGCGATCCCCAATGCGTATGCTTCGCATTGAAATCACCACCCATTATAAATTGATTTTTATGTTTATGTATTAATTGCTCATATTGTACAGAGCTAATTTTATGTTTTGGTGGACTATAGACAGCTGTGAGTGATAATATGTGTTTCTCAGTTCTGACAATTATTGTTGTTGCCTGAAATTCAGCAGTGCAAAATTTTTCTTCTTCGAAATGATCTATACATCGTCTGACTATTATCGCACTGCCGCCACGTGCATTGTTGTAAGGATGATTAGTGTAATATGTATTATAATTTTTAAAATTAACAAATGATTGATTTGTGAAGTGCGATTCTGATATCATGCACACATCGATTTTTCCCATTTCTAAGACTATCTGCAATTCATCTTTGTTTTTTAACAGGCCATTCGCGTTCCATATCATTATCGTTAGCGACTTAACCATTGATACTATTTTGGGTAGTAATTTTTTCTTGCAGATATGTATTAAAGCTATCTAATCGTTTTTGAAATGATGAAATAAGCTGCTCTTGTTTACCGAGCTCTTGTAAAATTTCTGATAGTAATTGATTTTCTGCAGTTTCCCTGAGCACGGTTGGATTACTAACATTTTGTACACTTTTTTTACTTGTGCATAGCTTGGTTTACTAGGGAGAGTATTAATGTTTATACTTGTATTTTTTGATTCTGTTACTCAAGTGACAATCGGCAGATCTCTTTCCTTCGACTTTTTATTTACTATACCACTTCTTATTTTTTGTAGTTCTTTTATGACAGAGCAGCCACGATAATTAGCTGGATGTTCTTGGTTACAATTGCAGCACTTAGGTTGTTGTTCTGAGGTCTTCGTGCATTTGGTTGTACTATGATTGCCTGCACACTTCACACATCTTGCTGGCGTAGAGCAATAGTTTCTTGTATGTCCAATGGATTGGCAGTTCTTGCATTGCGGTATTAGCTTAGAAGTTTTGATTGGTTCAATTTTTATAATTGAATTCAACACTTTTGTAGTTTCATATATTTTGTTTATGTCCTCTGTCGCGTCGAAACTTAAGAGAAACATATTAAGAGGTTCCTTATTGTTCCATTTTAGCTTATTAACAGCACTCATAGCTTTTAAACCTTGTTGTTGTAAGTCTGAAACGATTAGCTCTGGTTCGCACGAATGATGAAGATTCATAAGCATGACTTTAATTTGCCTTGATTGTTTATCTTCGTATGAATGCCAGAAAATATTCGACTCCTTCAATACTCTTGTAACAGCGCGGTAATCTTCGGCATTAACAAGTTTTATTTATAGGTGTTATCTTTGATTAATTTTAATATAAAATGTCCTTCAATGCTCTTCCTTAATAACGAATAAAGGTGCTGGTAGTTAAAAACATTTGTTATTACAATTGGTGGGGGGCGACGGTTTATAGGTAACTTATTTTTCTCTATAACACAGCCATGAGACAACGGTTTTTGTGGCGATAGTTCTGGTGAAGACAAAGTCTTTCTTTTCTTACTTGGCCTTCCTTTCTTCTTGTTCGAATCTATTTCTTTAGCTAATTCCTCCTCATCTGTGTGGAAAATTTCAACTTGGTTTTGTTTGCTTTCCTTTGGCGTTTTTTCATTTCTATTACTCATTTCTTTAACCTTTGTGTTTTCAACTTGATTTTGTTTGCTTTTCTGTGACGTATTTTCATTTTCATTTCTACTCTTCTTATCTTTGAGTTTTGAATTTTCTGCTTTAAGGCTACTTATTTCTCTTTTGAATTGGGTACAAAGTAATTCCAGTTCGTATACTCGTTCTTGTTATTTTGGGTAACTCATACATGAGTTGGTACAAATGTCCCATACAATGAGTTGAGATGTCACAACACCTCAAAATTTTGTTTTGTACCAACTCATTTGTAGTAGGACGTAAGAGGTACCTCAATTTATGTACCAGCTACACAATAACACAATACACAACTCACACCTCATTTGAGAGACTACAATCGTATTATACTTTATACTAATGCATTTAAAGCAAATTCAACACACCTCAATGTGAAAACGAAAGGGACAGTCTTGTCTGTTGTGTTGTATTTGCATTTCGTGTTGAATGTGCCCGAAATTGTGTTCAATTGTATCTCTCTCTAGCTGTAGAGTATAGTCCCTATATTCTATATGGATGATCAATGAACATCTAGTTATAAGCAGAAAATATACTTAATCCTTAAGAACTGAATGAATTGGTTCTAATTTCAGATTGGTGCATTGTGAATAGAACCACTAGTTCAATGCATATTACACACTCCTCATTTGAGACAAATTCAACACACCTTAAATGAGGCAAATTCTCATACCTCATATGAGGCATATTCTCTAGTGACAATCGGCAGATCTCTTTCCTTCGACTTTTTATTTACTATACCACTTCTTATTTTTTGTAGTTCTTTTATGACAGAGCAGCCACGATAATTAGCTGGATGTTCTTGGTTACAATTGCAGCACTTAGGTTGTTGTTCTGAGGTCTTCGTGCATTTGGTTGTACTATGATTGCCTGCACACTTCACACATCTTGCTGGCGTAGAGCAATAGTTTCTTGTATGTCCAATGGATTGGCAGTTCTTGCATTGCGGTATTAGCTTAGAAGTTTTGATTGGTTCAATTTTTATAATTGAATTCAACACTTTTGTAGTTTCATATATTTTGTTTATGTCCTCTGTCGCGTCGAAACTTAAGAGAAACATATTAAGAGGTTCCTTATTGTTCCATTTTAGCTTATTAACAGCACTCATAGCTATTAAACCTTGTTGTTGTAAGTCTGAAACGATTAGCTCTGGTTCGCACGAATGATGAAGATTCATAAGCATGACTTTAATTTGCCTTGATTGTTTATCTTCGTATGAATGCCAGAAAATATTCGACTCCTTCAATACTCTTGTAACAGCGCGGTAATCTTCGGCATTAACAAGTTTTATTTATAGGTGTTATCTTTGATTAATTTTAATATAAAATGTCCTTCAATGCTCTTCCTTAATAACGAATAAAGGTGCTGGTAGTTAAAAACATTTGTTATTACAATTGGTGGGGGGCGACGGTTTATAGGTAACTTATTTTTCTCTATAACACAGCCATGAGACAACGGTTTTTGTGGCGATAGTTCTGGTGAAGACAAAGTCTTTCTTTTCTTACTTGGCCTTCCTTTCTTCTTGTTCGAATCTATTTCTTTAGCTAATTCCTCCTCATCTGTGTGGAAAATTTCAACTTGGTTTTGTTTGCTTTCCTTTGGCGTTTTTTCATTTCTATTACTCATTTCTTTAACCTTTGTGTTTTCAACTTGATTTTTTTTGCTTTTCTGTGACGTATTTTCATTTTCATTTCTACTCTTCTTATCTTTGAGTTTTGAATTTTCTGCTTTAAGGCTACTTATTTCTCTTTTGAATTGGGTACAAAGTAATTCCAGTTCGTATACTCGTTCTTGTTATTTTGGGTAACTCATACATGAGTTGGTACAAATGTCCCATACAATGAGTTGAGATGTCACAACACCTCAAAATTTTGTTTTGTACCAACTCATTTGTAGTAGGACGTAAGAGGTACCTCAATTTATGTACCAGCTACACAATAACACAATACACAACTCACACCTCATTTGAGAGACTACAATCGTATTATACTTTATACTAATGCATTTAAAGCAAATTCAACACACCTCAATGTGAAAACGAAAGGGACAGTCTTGTCTGTTGTGTTGTATTTGCATTTCGTGTTGAATGTGCCCGAAATTGTGTTCAATTGTATCTCTCTCTAGCTGTAGAGTATAGTCCCTATATTCTATATGGATGATCAATGAACATCTAGTTATAAGCAGAAAATATACTTAATCCTTAAGAACTGAATGAATTGGTTCTAATTTCAGATTGGTGCATTGTGAATAGAACCACTAGTTCAATGCATATTACACACTCCTCATTTGAGACAAATTCAACACACCTTAAATGAGGCAAATTCTCATACCTCATATGAGGCATATTCTACACACCTCATTTGAGGTGGTACAATGTCCCAATACATTTTTGAAAATGAGTTACTCATACAAACTCATTTTAAAATCGTGTCCTACCCAACACTAGTTCTTGTAGTTGATCGTTATTTACGTCTGATTTATCAATTTTTTCAGTTGATTTTTTATTTGAATGTTTTAGATCATTGAGCGAGCCACCCCCACCTGGGGGAGGTATTCGATACTTTTTTTTTTTTTTTTGGTTTTAATTAAAATCAATGGGACTTAAAGACTCGGTAGCTCTGGTCAACGCTACTCTTAATTGATCTTATAACTTTTGTGGATCTTGAGTGTGGATTGTAAGCTTTGTATTTAATACAGTTTGCTTTGCTCAGCTGTCACTTATGGCGTCGTAAAATCAACTAATTAACAAAAATTGAAACACTCACCAGATGAATGTTAATATGCCTAAATGCAAATCCTTCATCTTATCCACATAAAGTAGTAACTAAACCTTACTTTAATGTGTTTCTACACTTTTTGTTTGTGCTAATTCACTTTGAATTGGATGGTTTGTTTATGAGTACTAGCACGACGTTGTTACACACTTCGACTCTAATTTTTTCATTCCAAGACTGCTTTATCTTGATGGAATTCAGAATAGAGTTATCCGTTTGATAAACGATGTAACCATTACTTCGTCTCTTGATACTCTCGATGCAAGTGCCATTCATGGATAATGGCATGGGATTTAGGATTCGCGTGGACGACAGGAGACAGCATTGGGTTTTGGAAGCGATAAATTCTACTCGATTGATTTCTCCCATTGTATTATGCTGTCAAGGTCAGAATTTAACGTGCTTAACATGTTTGAGTTCCACATGAGAAGTGGAGGGACATTCCTCAAACTTATATGAGAAGCTGAGAGTGCTGTCGTCGGCGAAAGAGTGAATTGGATTAGAAGTCACAGATAAGAGATCATTAATAAAAATGAGGAAGAGAGTCGGGGACAAAACAGAGCCCTGTGGAACGCCAGCATTTAAGTAATATACTTTAGACTTGAAACCGTCCAAAACAACTTGAATTGAGCGGTCCAAAAGATAGCTTCTAATCCAATGAAGCGGTTTTTCATTGACTCCATAAGCACGTATTTTAGACAAAAGAGCTTGATGCCAAATTCTGTCAAATGCCTTAGAAATATCGAGTGCAGCAGCTTTGACTTCTCCAAAATGATGCAAAGACCGGTTTCACTGAATGAATGAATGAATATCTGTCCCATAGAGTGTTCAATACTCTGAGGGCAGGAGGCAACCATGCACAATCTGAAAGAATTAGATCATTACATTGCGTATGCAAGCATACAACAACATAATTTTCCAAATTCTTTAGTTTAGCTGTTGAGGATGGGATGAACGGAACCACACACTGCACTTTGCACTAATAATTATTGGCACACGAGAACCGGTTTTTTTGTTGTTCAATAATTGCAATTATTGCTGTGTTTGTTTTTTTTTTTTTTTTGTGCCGAAGCGCAGCACACAGCACGTCCGATCGCGACGGCATATAAATGACAAATGACAATTGTTTTAAAAATAGTCCCATTAAATTCTGACTGGTAGAAGCCGACATATATGAGTTTCTACCAAAAACTTTTCACTACTATAGAGCCACGAGCTAATATATTCTACTAGGCCAGGGACTACACACACCCGTGTATGTATATTTAGTTATAATTCAGTCTTGTGACGGGAAAAATTGTCCCACACAACATTTTTTCCACACACTGTTTTGTATATAATATTTTAATTCAAAATAAAAGGGAAATTTGTATACCCATTGCAAAGAAAACAGACACCATAGTATTTTTTGTCTCTAGCAACATGTTTCCCACTCTCCTTGAGTGAGTTGCAAACACCCACCGAAAATACTCTCGTCTTGTGGTACACAGGAACTCCGCTTCTCCTTTTCCCCCTTTTTCTCTCTTCTTTCACATCGCGTAAACTCACCACCCATAACTAATACGCATCATCATCAAGCAGCTAAGTTAAACGGCAACAACGAACATGGTAACCTACACTTAGAGGATGTAACAACCACACGCAGCATTATTTGTCAACTGAGTACAACAATAACAACATGCATACAGTACGAGACCACACAGGCTAGGAATACCCAACTCATGACTAATGAGTAACGCACCCACAATACATTCAGAAGTACGCGGCATCATTAGGTAACTGAGGGGAAAACAACAACAACTGGCATGCAGTACAAGTCACCACAGACACAGAATACCCGACTAATATGAAAACAACAACAAACAACATGCAATACATGGCAGCATACATCCAGAAGTCTGCAGGCAACACAGACTCGAAATATCCGATCGATTTCAGATAAATAAGACAACAACAACAAGCATGCAGTACAAGACGGCGCAGACCCGTAAAGAAAGCAGCAACAAACAACATGCAATACGTGACAGCGTACATTCAGAAGTTAACAGCATTATTAGACAGCCGAGAGAAAGCAACAACAAAACAACATACAATACATGGCAGCGTACATTCCAAGGAAAACCAACAAAGAACAAAGGAATCTAAATAGGCAACAACAACACTACACCACTGATTGTGGCCGATCATACATTTAGCGGATTTCCCTATCGTTCCATCAACGGGATCCTGATCCAAAAACCAACAAAGGAATCGAAAGAGGCAACACAACACTACCAAATCCCACCAATCATACGATTTAGCGGATTTCGCTATCATTGCATCAACGGGATCTTGAACCAACAAACTATCAAGCGCAGCAATACTAACCGGCCAAACCAAACAACAACACAATATCAAATCGAAGGAAGAAACAACAACAATACGCCATCAACCGATCATGCGATTTAGTGGATTTCCCTATCGTTGCATCAACGGGATTCCCACACTCGATGGAAGAGTATAAAAGTCCAGGAATTCAAACAGTCTTCCTTCTTTTCCTAGTAATCCCTCCTCCCGGCAACAAGTCTAAGTGAATGGTTAAAGAGTGAAGTCCTTGCCTTCACATCCACGCTTTACGCTAGTAACTATCCTCATGATCGAAGGCTCAAGAGTGAAGTCCTTGCCTTCGCATCCACGCTTTACGCTAGAAACTATCATCACGATTTAATGGCTCAGGAGTGAAGTCCTTGCCTTCACATCCACGCTTTACGCTAGAAACTATCCTCACGATTGAATGGATCAAGAGTAAAGTCCTTGCATTCGCATCCAAGCTTTACGCTAGAAACTATCATCACGATTGAATGGCTCAAGAATGAATCCTTGCCTTCACATCCACGCTTTACGCTAGTAACTATCCTCACGATTGAATGGCTCAAGAGTGAAGTCCTTGCCTTCACTTCCACGCTTTACGCTAGAAACTATCCTCACGATTAAGTGGCTCAAGAGTGAAGTCCTTGCCTTCACATCCACGCTTTACGCTAAAATAATCTATCTTCCAGACACGCTGATAGGGGTAATACTCCCTCCTGGAGATACGTCGTTCTCCCTTAATCATAAGCAGAACAAAACATAGTAGAATATTATATAGTTTTAAGCAAATAATAATTTTAAGTGAACAGATTAAACGAAGAGAAGAAGAAATAAAAAACGATTGAATTCCATTCCCAAAAATACACAAATTCTTTTTATTGTAACGACCTTAGTATACAATGAACTCTGGTCACACTGAGTTTTACCCCGGCTGGGAAAACCTCCTTACAACTGGCGCCCGAGCAGGGACCCTGAAATTTGGTAAAAAAAGAAGCGATACTAATAATAAAAATAACACAATTACACAACCAAGATGGTTAAGACCAGCTGGATTTATACGCTGTCAAAGGAGGAGCTGAAGAACTACATAAGCGAGTTCTGGATAGACAGCAACGGCGCAGTGGAGGAACTAAGGAAAAGATTTTCCAGCTACGTTTCGGGACGAGACGTTAAGTCGGAGGACGAAATAGGCCTAAGTGAACTAGAGGAGAAGCATAGACGCAGCCCATCACCATTGCCACTTATAACTTTGAATCCGTCTGAAGCTACGGTACGCCACGATCCAAAGGCAACCATCAGAGCAGCATCTCCGACACCACCGGAAGTGGTTCCAACGCGAAACAGGACGGACACGACAATTACGTCATACGATCAGATAATGGACCAAGTGAGGAAGTGGTCAGTGAAGTAAGATGGTGGTAAGGAGCCTTTTCTGTTCGTTGAAAGGCTAGAAGAACTCGAGGATGCCTAATGTTTAAATAGAAACCGCCTCCCCAGAACCATGCCGGAACTACTCCGTGACCGTGCGTTATTATGGTTCCGCAACAACAACCAAAAATGGAAGACCTGGAATGCCTTCACCGCAGACTTTCTGCAGTTCTTCCTGCCCTCCAGGTACTGGGAACACCTGAAGGACAAAATTCGTCAACGCCAGCAAAAACCAAAAGAACGCTTCAAGGACTTTGTAATCGTGATGCAAAATCTCATGAGCCACGCAAACTACACCAGTACACAACAGATCGAAAGGATCTTCCGGAATTGTCGTCAAGAGTACCAGTACTATATCCGGAGGAAGGACTTTAGAGACCTCCACGAACTCATCGGCCTGGCAGAAGACTTCGAAGGCATCGCTTGAGCAGCAGAGCCTATCAAACCCTCGCCTCGACCCAGACAACCCGAAAGGAACTTTATGGTAGCACAAAACCCAGAAGCACGAATAAATGTAAGGACAGCCTGCCTGCGATGTGGCCAGGACGGACACATGAGACGGGACTGTCGCAACCCCCAAACCATCTTTTGTTGGGACTGCGGCCTGCGAAATGTTCTGACCGTGGAATGCTGCCGGAAACGCGTCGAACGATCGGTAAACGAGCAAGGGGACCGTCGAAACCGTGGTGCGGCGGAAACCCCAATACCGACACCCCGGACTCAGTAAACTTTCTCGTAAAAGGGGTACAACAAAAGGTCTACCCATGGACGTGACCGTGCGAATGACCGAAGGAACACCCAAGGTGATCCGAGATGCCCTACAGCTAGATGTCAGGATAGGTAATAGGGAGATACAGTTTCCGTTCTTGATTCTCCCAGATGCAATGGACGACGGGTGGAGGCCCGTCTAAGCTGCGGTGGTCAGAAAATAGAATTAAAACTCAGAACAACGCCTGCAAAACACATCCGACAATGCATCACCACTCAGGAAACACCACGGGCAGACCAGGAAAAGCTTTCAGCTTTCCTGCAACAAGAGTTCCAGAAATTTGACCAAATACCCGCCATTTCCAACATCACGGAACACAGAATCATCATACACGACTAACGCCCAATAAAACAGCGCTACTTCCCCTGAAATCAAGCTATGCAGGAAATAATAAACACAGAGATGGACGAAAAAGGATATATCGAACCTTCGCATAGCCCCCACAGCGCACCCATAGTTCTCGTGCGAAAGAAAACAGGCAAATGGAGTATTGACTATAAAGAACTGAATGCAAGATCAGTACGCGACGCATACCCCCTGCCACGAATCCAACACATCTTGGAAAAGCTTCGCGGCGCCAAGTTTATCAGTAGGCTGGACCTGCGAAATGGATACTGGCAAATCCCCATGGAGGAGAGAAGTAAGCAGTACACCGCCTTCACGGTACCCGGTCGTGGCCTGTTCCAATGGCGCAGGATGCCGTTCGGGCTACACTCGGCCCCTGCGACCTTCCAGCGAGCGCTCGATCGAGTCATCGGACCAGAGATGGAGCCCCATTCGCTTTCCAACCAACCACCGAGGAATGTACGAGAGGTACGCCGTTATCTGGGCATCGCTTCGTGGTACCGACGATTTGTCCCAGATTTCGCCGAGACCGTACGACCTATGACCAACTTACTCAAGAAAGGGAAGCACTGGAAGTGGGGAGAAGAGCAGCAGCGAGCATTAAAAACACTTAAAGTTAAACTTACCAAGGCCCCAATCCTGGCATGCCCCGATTTCTCTAAGAAATTTACACTCCAGACGGATGCCAGCGATTATGGCTTGGGAGCAGTCACACAAGAGATCGCCCAAGAGATCAATGACAGTGAACGGGTCATAGCATACGCCAGCCGGCATCTAAACCCCGCAGAGAAGAACTGCTCGCCGACCGAAAATGAATGCCTGGCCATCATATGGTGAATAAGGAAGATGCGGGCATACATCGAAGGGTATAGGTTTACGGTAGTAACAGACCACCTCTCCCTCAAATGGCTAAACTCCATCTCCAGCCCTTCTGGTCGGATTGCACGGTGGGCACTGGAAATGCAGCAATATACATGCGGTATAGACGAGGCAAACTTAACGTCGTCGCAGGCGCGCTATCAAGACAATTGCAAGAAACGCTGATGGCGACCTCCGAGGAACACGCTGAGCAACAGGAGTGCCACTGGCTGCAAAAGAAAGTCCACCAGATCACGGAGAATCCAGCCAAACAAACCCGACTACGTGATCGAAGGTCAACAGCTGTACCGACACATAGGACATCGAGCCGGAGACGAGGACGCAGCACCAGGGAAGCTGTATGTTCCGAGTAACCTTCGAAGTCGAGTGCTGCAGGAGAACCAAGACAGCGCATCAGCAGGACACCTGGAAATATTAAAGACCACGGCGAGAATATATGCGGTCGCTACTATTGGGTATGTTTCGCGACATGTGAAGAGATGCGAAAATTGCCAGTGCTACAAACCCAGTCAATATCAAGCAGCAGGAAAGATACTTACCCAGGTGGCCGACGAACCATGGGCCACGTTGTGCAGTGACTTCGTTGGGCCACTCCCCAGGTCGAAACACGGAAATACCATGCTGCTAGTTTTTTTTTGATCGGTTTTCGAAGTGGGTTGAACTGATCCCAATGCGAAGGGCAACGACAGAAGGAGTTCAAAGGGCGTTTCGCGAACGCATACTGGCCCGCTACGGCGTACCCAAGATCCTAATAACAGACAAAGGGCGCAATTCAGCAGCAGAGCATTCCATCGGTTCTTGAAGACAATGGATATACGCCAACAGTTCACAGCGCCATACACCCCCCAAGAAAACCCTACTGAAAGAGCCAACCGCACCGTTAAAACGATAATTGCACAACTAATTGGAACACAACAACGCACTTGGGACGAGAAGCTACCCGAAGTCATGCTGGCGATAAATTCAAGCGTTCAGGACTCAACGGGTACAGTCCAGCCTTTCTGACGCAAGGTCGAGAACCACGCCTCCCGCATGCATTATACGATGAAATAACTCCTGAACAGGCACGTTAGTCAAAGCTCCCGAAGATCGAGAGGCCCAGATGAAGGATATCTTCGAGATCGTGCGACGAAATTTGGAACGAGCAGCTGGGGACCAAGCCCGCCACTGCAACTTATCGGTGGCGTTCCAACGTCCTTGGAAACCAGAGATCGGAAAACTAGTTCTGGTATGGATTTCGTAAAAATCGCTCTTCAGGTGAACTAATGACATGCATGACTCATTGTTTAGAGCGAAGCATTGAAAACCTAGGTGAATCAAGCGTTGTTTCCTTAGATATTTCTAAAGCTTTTGATAGAGTTTGGCATGATTGTCTTATTAATAAGAGTCGTGCACTGAACTTACACTCCTCTCTAATTACATGGATTGAGAATTATTTATGGAACCGTAAAATAAAAGTTGTATTAAATGGTATATCTTCATCTTCACATGGGATCAATTCTGGCGTGCCTCAAGGGTCATCCTTTGCGTTTACGCTCTTCTTGATTTATATCAACGACCTTTTGTCTTCTACAACCTGTGATATCCATTCATTTGCTTATGATACAACACTATCGGCTTCCATTAAGTTTGTCAGTCAAAAAGAATGCAATTCTCGCTTGATTGGTTCGCGTGAATTAATGAATTCGATAATTCTGTCGAACATTCAAGTTATTCTTGATAGGGGCAGATCTAATAGGGTGGAATTTAACTCACATAAATTCCAGGCTTGTCTTTTTTCTCAAAAGTCAATTCAACATTACGTTCCACCAGTAATTAACGGTGCCACTATTGCAAGATCAGTTTCACTTAAGATGTTAGGTTTGAAAGTTTCAAGTGATCTTTCCTAGAAGGAACATATTTATGAAATTTCAAAAAGAGCTAGCCAATGTTTGGGCTTCATAAGACATTGTAACTTCTACTTCACTCCCTCTGAAGTGTTAAGATTATATAAATCTTATGTTAGACCAATTTTAGAATTTAATTCATATGTGTGGGGTGGGGCTCCAAGATCGCATTTGGTTCATCTTGATGGAGTTCAGAATAGAGTTATTCGTTTGATTAACGATGTAACCATTACTTCGTTTCTTGATACTTTGGAGCACAGACGAAATGTAGGAGCTTTATCTGTTTTCTACAAATTTTACAACGGTAGATGTTCTTTAGAAACCCATTCTCTAGTTCCAGGTCCTTTTATCAGTAACGTAAGCACTCGTTTAAGGTCCAATAAACATAGGTTTGCCTTAAAACTTTTTCATGTAGAACCCAACACTTTAAATCCTCCTTTTTCCGAGAGTCTCTTCGATGTGGAATCAATTGGTCAAGCGCGTGTTTCCCGAATCTTATAATCTGCAGGCATTCAAATTAGCCGTTAACAACTTCTTGAAGGATAATGGATGAAGTATTCATAAGTTGTTTATTAATATAAAATATATATTTCAGTATTTTTTACATTACTTTTATAAATTGTAATATTATTTTGGTCAAGGTTTTTTGTAGTTTTCCCTGACCATGATCCATTGATAAAAGCATTTGGACTCGCGTCATTTTAGTTTCGTGTTCGTTTTTGTTCGCACTGCTTTTTCAATGAATCAGAGAGAATTCTGAGAAAATAAATTGAAACCGTCTACAAACGTGAGACATGTGATATATTGTAAATCACATTCCTTCGATTTTTATTTTATTTTGAATTTTAATAAAGGGCTTAGCCCAACTTATTGCCGTGACGCAAGTCATTCAGGGAGTCCTCCCTTGGCAATATGTCTCTATATAAAAAAAATTTAGCCCCGAGATATGATGGACCATACTGTGTAATGGATTTCGTCTCACCAGTCATCGTAAGATTAAGGAAACAAGGACAAACTAAAGAGCGCACTGCACACGTAAACGAACCAAAAAACTTTCACGAAAACTGCCCACGGGAAACAGAAAAGACAAACCGCGGCACAACAACAATTCCCCTTCGCACACAACATGCACACGAAGACGCTACAATGATACACTCCGACAGCAAACACCAGAACCATCGGCATACCACGTCTCATAACTGGCGAACAGGGAACAAGAACGTCAAACACAACGCCGCTCAACCGAGGACACATGGCAATAAACATGCGATAATTTTATTCCAAAACAGCCATACTGGGAAACGAAAGTCTAACAAGAGAAGCCATTTACATACCGAATATACGACTGCATCCGCAACATTATCCCTAAGACCCAACCCAACACGACGAGATTGTCCCTATTCTCCCAGGAAGCCAACGGCATTTGACGACATCAGCATCAAATCAATCACCATAAAATACCCAGGAGACATTAACAAAGAGTGGCAACACCGTTAAAACACGTGATGCTAGTTCAGCAACCTCCCGAACACCACGAAGATGAACAAACAACACAGGACAACAACAATGGTCCAGGACAGACAGGAACACCGGACAGAATGACCACCACATCAGAAATTTGAACACGAAGAAAACCAACGGAACACAGGTCCCGCAACTTGTTTTCATGCTGAGTAAAATCAATCTACTAGAATAGTCACAAGTGATCATCGATCATCTCCAGGCCAGGAGCATCGACGTACGGATGGAAGACTATTGTCGACTCAGGCAAGGAGTCTTCTTAAATAATGTCCTAGTGGAAGTCGGGCTAAAATGGCTGGTGGGAAGGTTGACGGAAGACAGAAAAACCAGGATCCAGGTTTGCAGTACTTTCCTCGTCTCGAAGATGCACGGCGTAAGAAGGAACGACAGCCAAGAAGTCAACCTCAGGGGTAGGGCTCGAACGCCACGCCGCACCAGCGACAAACACAGAAGCCGCAGCCCTAGGAGACGCCACCGGCGCTGTAGCAGCAGCGGCAGTAGTAGCAGCAGCATCAGTAGTAACCGCAGCATCAGTAGTAACCGCAGCGGCAGTACTAGCAGCAGTAGCAGTAGTGACTGCAGCAGCAGTACCAGCAGCAGTAGCAGCAGTAGCAGCAGCCACCGCAGCACCAACAACGGCAACAACAGTGGTGGAAACAAGAGCAACAACAACAAAGACAATACCACCAACAGCTGGAAAGGTGGCATCGCAACAAACGAAGAAAGCTCTCATCGCAACGAGGAGCTCGTGAAACCAAAACCAGGAGCCGAGCACCCCACCAGCCCAAGCATAGAGAGCGAGCGAGACGACACACTATCACTCACAGGGAGCGACACTATCCAAGCCGGAGGGACTACTACAGAGTCCTGGCCCTACGAGCTGCAAGACAGGATAAATGCGGCAAAGACAACGATGAGAACGGGGAAACTTCGCCGACTACAGTTCTTCCACCACCAGGGAAACCAGCAGATCACCACAAGTATAGCCGACGGGGTTCACAAAACTCAACCTATCACGATCGAACGCTGACAAAAAGCACCAACAACAAAAGAGCGACATACCGAACAACACAACAACAGCAGCCCGAAACACGCGGTCGAATAACAACAAAATAATAGACGAGCCGAGCAACACCAACCGAACGAGCTTGCATATTACGACGCCAGAAGAGCACCAACGACAAAATACTGACATACCGAACAACTCCGCAACAGCAGCCCGAAACACACGGCTGAACAACAACAAATAATACACGTAGACAAGCCGAGCAACACCAAACGAACGAACCTATTACAACGCTCGAAAAGTACCAACAACAAAAGATCGACATACCGAACAACATAGCAACAACAACTATGTAACATCTACTTCACTCCCTCTGAAGTATTAAGATACTATAAATCTTATTTTAGACCAATTTTAGAATTTAATTCATATGTGTGGGGTGGGGCTCCGAGATCGCATTTGGTTTATCTTGATGGAATTCAGAATAGAGTTATCCGTTTGATAAACGATGTAACCATTACTTCGTTTCTTGATACTTTGGAGCACAAACGAAATGTAGGAGCTTTATCTGTTTTCAACAAATTTTACAAAGGTAAATATTATTTAGAAACCCATTCTCTAGTTCCAGGTCCTTTTCTCAGTAACGCAAACACTCGTTTAAGGTCCAATCAACATAGATTTGCCTAAAACTTTTTTCATGTAGAACCCATCACTTTAAATCCTCCTTTTTTCCGAGGGTCTCTTCGACGTGGAATCAATTGGTCGAGCCCGTGTTTCCCGAATCTGATAATCTGCAGGCCTTCAAATTAGCCGTTAACAACTTCCTGAGGGATGATGGATAAAGTATTCATAAGTTGTTTATTACTATAAAATATATATATAAAAAAAAAATTGTTTATCAGTATTTTTTACATTATTTTTATTAATTTGTAATATTTTCTTGGTCAAGGTTTTTTGTAGTTTTCCCTGACCATGATCCATTGATGAAAGCATTTGGACTCGCGTCTTTTTAGTTTCATGTTCGTTTTTTTTTCGCATGGTTTTTTCATTGATTCAGAGAGAATTCTGAGAAAATAAATTGAAACCGACTACAAACGTGAGGAATGTGATATATTGTAAGCCACATTTCTTCGATTTTTATTTTATTTTGAATTTTAATAAAGGGCTTAGCCCAACTTATTGCCGTGACGCGAATGACTTGTGTCATTCAGGGAGTCATTCAAGTTATTCTTGATAGGGGCAGATCTAATAGGGTGGAATTTAACTCACATAAATTCCAGGCTTGTCTTTTTTCTCAAAAGTCAATTCAACATTACGTTCCACCAGTAATTAACGGTGCCACTATTGCAAGATCAGTTTCACTTAAGATGTTAGGTTTGAAAGTTTCAAGTGATCTTTCCTAGAAGGAACATATTTATGAAATTTCAAAAAGAGCTAGCCAATGTTTGGGCTTCATAAGACATTGTAACTTCTACTTCACTCCCTCTGAAGTGTTAAGATTATATAAATCTTATGTTAGACCAATTTTAGAATTTAATTCATATGTGTGGGGTGGGGCTCCAAGATCGCATTTGGTTCATCTTGATGGAGTTCAGAATAGAGTTATTCGTTTGATTAACGATGTAACCATTACTTCGTTTCTTGATACTTTGGAGCACAGACGAAATGTAGGAGCTTTATCTGTTTTCTACAAATTTTACAACGGTAGATGTTCTTTAGAAACCCATTCTCTAGTTCCAGGTCCTTTTATCAGTAACGTAAGCACTCGTTTAAGGTCCAATAAACATAGGTTTGCCTTAAAACTTTTTCATGTAGAACCCAACACTTTAAATCCTCCTTTTTCCGAGAGTCTCTTCGATGTGGAATCAATTGGTCAAGCGCGTGTTTCCCGAATCTTATAATCTGCAGGCATTCAAATTAGCCGTTAACAACTTCTTGAAGGATAATGGATGAAGTATTCATAAGTTGTTTATTAATATAAAATATATATTTCAGTATTTTTTACATTACTTTTATAAATTGTAATATTATTTTGGTCAAGGTTTTTTGTAGTTTTCCCTGACCATGATCCATTGATAAAAGCATTTGGACTCGCGTCATTTTAGTTTCGTGTTCGTTTTTGTTCGCACTGCTTTTTCAATGAATCAGAGAGAATTCTGAGAAAATAAATTGAAACCGTCTACAAACGTGAGACATGTGATATATTGTAAATCACATTCCTTCGATTTTTATTTTATTTTGAATTTTAATAAAGGGCTTAGCCCAACTTATTGCCGTGACGCAAGTCATTCAGGGAGTCCTCCCTTGGCAATATGTCTCTATATAAAAAAAATTTAGCCCCGAGATATGATGGACCATACTGTGTAATGGATTTCGTCTCACCAGTCATCGTAAGATTAAGGAAACAAGGACAAACTAAAGAGCGCACTGCACACGTAAACGAACCAAAAAACTTTCACGAAAACTGCCCACGGGAAACAGAAAAGACAAACCGCGGCACAACAACAATTCCCCTTCGCACACAACATGCACACGAAGACGCTACAATGATACACTCCGACAGCAAACACCAGAACCATCGGCATACCACGTCTCATAACTGGCGAACAGGGAACAAGAACGTCAAACACAACGCCGCTCAACCGAGGACACATGGCAATAAACATGCGATAATTTTATTCCAAAACAGCCATACTGGGAAACGAAAGTCTAACAAGAGAAGCCATTTACATACCGAATATACGACTGCATCCGCAACATTATCCCTAAGACCCAACCCAACACGACGAGATTGTCCCTATTCTCCCAGGAAGCCAACGGCATTTGACGACATCAGCATCAAATCAATCACCATAAAATACCCAGGAGACATTAACAAAGAGTGGCAACACCGTTAAAACACGTGATGCTAGTTCAGCAACCTCCCGAACACCACGAAGATGAACAAACAACACAGGACAACAACAATGGTCCAGGACAGACAGGAACACCGGACAGAATGACCACCACATCAGAAATTTGAACACGAAGAAAACCAACGGAACACAGGTCCCGCAACTTGTTTTCATGCTGAGTAAAATCAATCTACTAGAATAGTCACAAGTGATCATCGATCATCTCCAGGCCAGGAGCATCGACGTACGGATGGAAGACTATTGTCGACTCAGGCAAGGAGTCTTCTTAAATAATGTCCTAGTGGAAGTCGGGCTAAAATGGCTGGTGGGAAGGTTGACGGAAGACAGAAAAACCAGGATCCAGGTTTGCAGTACTTTCCTCGTCTCGAAGATGCACGGCGTAAGAAGGAACGACAGCCAAGAAGTCAACCTCAGGGGTAGGGCTCGAACGCCACGCCGCACCAGCGACAAACACAGAAGCCGCAGCCCTAGGAGACGCCACCGGCGCTGTAGCAGCAGCGGCAGTAGTAGCAGCAGCATCAGTAGTAACCGCAGCATCAGTAGTAACCGCAGCGGCAGTACTAGCAGCAGTAGCAGTAGTGACTGCAGCAGCAGTACCAGCAGCAGTAGCAGCAGTAGCAGCAGCCACCGCAGCACCAACAACGGCAACAACAGTGGTGGAAACAAGAGCAACAACAACAAAGACAATACCACCAACAGCTGGAAAGGTGGCATCGCAACAAACGAAGAAAGCTCTCATCGCAACGAGGAGCTCGTGAAACCAAAACCAGGAGCCGAGCACCCCACCAGCCCAAGCATAGAGAGCGAGCGAGACGACACACTATCACTCACAGGGAGCGACACTATCCAAGCCGGAGGGACTACTACAGAGTCCTGGCCCTACGAGCTGCAAGACAGGATAAATGCGGCAAAGACAACGATGAGAACGGGGAAACTTCGCCGACTACAGTTCTTCCACCACCAGGGAAACCAGCAGATCACCACAAGTATAGCCGACGGGGTTCACAAAACTCAACCTATCACGATCGAACGCTGACAAAAAGCACCAACAACAAAAGAGCGACATACCGAACAACACAACAACAGCAGCCCGAAACACGCGGTCGAATAACAACAAAATAATAGACGAGCCGAGCAACACCAACCGAACGAGCTTGCATATTACGACGCCAGAAGAGCACCAACGACAAAATACTGACATACCGAACAACTCCGCAACAGCAGCCCGAAACACACGGCTGAACAACAACAAATAATACACGTAGACAAGCCGAGCAACACCAAACGAACGAACCTATTACAACGCTCGAAAAGTACCAACAACAAAAGATCGACATACCGAACAACATAGCAACAACAACTATGTAACATCTACTTCACTCCCTCTGAAGTATTAAGATACTATAAATCTTATTTTAGACCAATTTTAGAATTTAATTCATATGTGTGGGGTGGGGCTCCGAGATCGCATTTGGTTTATCTTGATGGAATTCAGAATAGAGTTATCCGTTTGATAAACGATGTAACCATTACTTCGTTTCTTGATACTTTGGAGCACAAACGAAATGTAGGAGCTTTATCTGTTTTCAACAAATTTTACAAAGGTAAATATTATTTAGAAACCCATTCTCTAGTTCCAGGTCCTTTTCTCAGTAACGCAAACACTCGTTTAAGGTCCAATCAACATAGATTTGCCTAAAACTTTTTTCATGTAGAACCCATCACTTTAAATCCTCCTTTTTTCCGAGGGTCTCTTCGACGTGGAATCAATTGGTCGAGCCCGTGTTTCCCGAATCTGATAATCTGCAGGCCTTCAAATTAGCCGTTAACAACTTCCTGAGGGATGATGGATAAAGTATTCATAAGTTGTTTATTACTATAAAATATATATATAAAAAAAAAATTGTTTATCAGTATTTTTTACATTATTTTTATTAATTTGTAATATTTTCTTGGTCAAGGTTTTTTGTAGTTTTCCCTGACCATGATCCATTGATGAAAGCATTTGGACTCGCGTCTTTTTAGTTTCATGTTCGTTTTTTTTTCGCATGGTTTTTTCATTGATTCAGAGAGAATTCTGAGAAAATAAATTGAAACCGACTACAAACGTGAGGAATGTGATATATTGTAAGCCACATTTCTTCGATTTTTATTTTATTTTGAATTTTAATAAAGGGCTTAGCCCAACTTATTGCCGTGACGCGAATGACTTGTGTCATTCAGGGAGTCCTCCCTTGGCAATAAGTCTATATATATATATATAAGTATATATAAAAAAAAACCCGAAACACTCTGCCGAACGACAACAAAACCAATACACAGAGCCGAGCCGAACAACTCAAACCAAGCGAATTTGCATATTGCAAATTATTTTTGTATCAAGACACCAACAACAACAGAGCTGAACCAAACGCAACAAAAACACGACGAGCAAAACAACAGCACACTGACAAACAAAGCAAATTATGCTTGATTTCTGCAATGCAGGAATACAACAACAACAAAAACATGTACAGAGCTGGACAAAACAACACAAAATCGGATGATTTTACGGGACCACAAAATACAATGGGCATAGCAACAACGGGATCTCGAACCGACCGTGTGAATCAAACAACATCGATCATCCCACGGTTCAGAAGTAACAGGACTTTTCCAACCGATAAGAAAAGTATTAAAAGGCACGAAATTCCGACAATCAGCCCCTTCTTTCCTTGTGATTCCTACTGCTAGCAACTCGTCTAGTTATTCCTCGCATTAATGGTTTAAGAGAGATATCCTTGCCATTACGTCCAAACGCTCACGCTAGAAATTTATCACATTTCCTCGCATTAATGGTTTAAGAGAGATATCCTTGCCATAACGTCCAAACGCTTCACGCTAGAGATTTATCACATTTCCTCACATTAATGGTTTAAGAGAGATTTCCTTGCCATTACGTTTAAACGCTTCACGCTAGAGTCACACATTTCCTCGCATTAATGGTTTAATAGAGATATCCTTGCCATTACGTCCAAACGCTTGTCGCTAAGCCTTAGCAAACATCAATATTACAGCCGAGTGGTATAAAGGCAACAGCCTCATCGCTAGTACAACGATACCACGCTTGCCATCCACATAGCCAAAACACAACGCCCCGGTGCTACGCTTCGTCAGCCTATACACATCGCTAACGAGGATACAACAGGATGTCATAAGAATTATACTTTAAGTATAAAAGATCAAGTTCCATTCCCCAAACAAATAAATGCTTTTTATTGTAGCGACCTTATAAACAAAGAACCCTGGTCACACTGAGTCCTACCCCGGCTGGGAAAACCTCGTTACAATATATTTTCTTAAATTCTGTATATTAACTTCGCGTGCCCGTGTGTTTGTTTGTTTGTTTGTTTGTCGTGTAATATTGCGATTAATTTTTAACCCACTTCCCAAGTCCAATTTCATTGAAATTTTGCACACATGCATGGCTCCGATGACAACACTTTCTTTCTATTTCTATTTGGGTCCCCTCGGGGCTCGGAGTTGGGCTCTTATACAAATATTTTACAAAATTTACCCGACTTTCTTCCAACTTTATATACATGTGTACCTCCGATGGAAAACACTTTTTGTAAAAATTTTGAAGACCCTGGGCCCCGGCAGTGTGAGTATCTCCGAATGACAACACACCCCGGGCCCCGGGGACTCGAGGCTCCATACAAATTTTTAAAAAAAATTAACCCGATTTTCTTCAAATTGTATACACATGTGTATCTTAGGCCCGAGTGGTGCCCATATAATTTTTTTAAGAATCTCCGATGGACAAACATTTTTGCAAAATTTTTTGAGTGAACAAACAAACAAACAAACAAACAAACAAACAAACAAACAAACAAACAAACAAACAAACAAACAAACAAACAAACAAACAAACAAACAAACAAACAAACAAACAAACAAACAAACAAACAAACAAACAAACAAACAAACAAACAAACAAACAAACAAACAAACAAACAAACAAACAAACAAACAAACAAACAAACAAACAAACAAACAAACAAACAAACAAACAAACAAACAAACAAACAAACAAACAAACAAACAAACAAACAAACAAACAAACAAACAAACAAACAAACAAACAAACAAACAAACAAACAAACAAACAAACAAACAAACAAACAAACAAACAAACAAACAAACAAACAAACAAACAAACAAACAAACAAACAAACAAACAAACAAACAAACAAACAAACAAACAAACAAACAAACAAACAAACAAACAAACAAACAAACAAACAAACAAACAAACAAACAAACAAACAAACAAACAAACAAACAAACAAACAAACAAACAAACAAACAAACAAACAAACAAACAAACAAACAAACAAACAAACAAACAAACAAACAAACAAACAAACAAACAAACAAACAAACAAACAAACAAACAAACAAACAAACAAACAAACAAACAAACAAACAAACAAACAAACAAACAAACAAACAAACAAACAAACAGTCTGAGGGGTGTCCATAAAAAATATTAAAATTAGCCCAATTTCTTCAAATTTTAAACACATGTGTATCTCCGATGGACAAAACTGTTTGTAAAATTGTTGGAGTGAACGGGTCCTGAGACCCGAGGGGTCCCATATAATATTTATAAAAACTACCACGACTTTTTTCAAATCTTAATCATATGTGTATCTCCGATGGAAAAAACTTTTTGCAAAATTTTTGGAGTGATCGGGCCCTGAGACCCGAGTGGTGCTCATGTAAATTTTTTAAAAATTAGACCGATTTCTTTAAATTTTAAACAAATGTGTATCTCCCATGGACAAAACTGTTTGTAAAATTTTTTGAGTTTCAAAACCTGTTACGTCTACATCGATGACATAATAATCTTTGGAGAAAAAAAACACTTGGAAAATCTTGACGAGGTTCTTACACTATTAGAAAAGGCAAACTTAAAAGTTAATATCGATAAATCAAAATGCGTAAAAACGGAAGTCGGATTTTTATGTTATATCATCACATAAGATGTAATCCGCCCGGATCAAAAAAAAATCGCAACAATACAAGAAATCCCACTTCCCAAAAAGTTTGAAAAGTTTTCTAGGCCTGATGCCAGGAAATAGGAAATTCATCAGAGACTTTGCCAAAGTCGCGAAACCGTTGACGAATTTGACTATTTTGAGGTCAAATGCCCAAATTAAGGCCAATCAGTCAAAAAAGACCATAATTCATTTCGACGAACAGGCTAAGTCATTCAACAACTTTAAATTAACCAGATATCCTCTGATATCTTAATCTTCCCAAACTTTGGAAAACTATTCATCCTAACTACGGATACATCCACCTTTGCGATAGGAGCGGTTCTGTCACAAGGCGACATTGGAAAAGATCGACCAATTACCTTTCTATCAAGAGGAGAGTTACTCAACTATCGAGAAGGAAATGCTAGCCATTGTATGGTCTCTCGATAAACTTAGAACATATCTTTATGGAGCTAAGGATTAAGATCCTAACAGACCACCAACCCCTTACCATCGCCTTGAGCAATAGGAATAATAATGCAAAGCTCAAAAGATGGAAGGCAAACATTTAGGAATTTAACTATGAATTAACATATAAACCTGGTAAAACGAATGTGGTCGCAGATGCTCTCTCACGAGTACCAGTTCAAGTAAATATTTTAACGTAGTCCTCTGACACCCATCAGCACAGCGCTGAGGAAGGAAGCACTGCCCCTTTATCACATTGTGAGGCTCCCATTAACGTTTTCAAAAACCAAATTATTTTGTCCAAGGGAAAAGAGATGAACTGCTACGAAGAACCACACCTCTAGTACCACAGACACTATGTCTGACTACAGGCCTTTGATAAAGATAATCTAATAAGAATTCTAAAAGAAAAACTTAACCCCAACATGTTAAACAGTATAAAAATCCCGGAAACATGCATTTCATTATTGCAGGAAATTTATAAAAGATCTTTTATTCGATTCAAGATACGAATCACCCAAAGAATAGTAACGAAGAAAATAAACTCGGGATAATCCAAAACAAGCACAAACGAGCTCATAGGAATCATAAAGAGAACAAAGAACAAATCCTGGAAAATGACAAAATTTATTAAGAAATATACAGATTCATGTGACATATGTCCCTCTAACAAGTAAGATTGACATCCTATAAAACCCGAGTTACAGCCTACATTCCATCATACCCAACAGAGGTAATACATATGGACATTATAGAAATCAAACGACAAAAATTTATAACATGTGTGGATGAATTTTCTAAATTTACTAAATTTTTTCATATTAAAAATAAGTCAGTCCTACATGTTCGGGACAAAATAATAAAATTACTGCACTTTTTCACTGTACCTAAAATATTAGTTACGGACAAAGAAGGAAGTTTTATCAGTCCTATTATTCTCAATTATGTAGATGGACTCGGAGTAACTGTCTAATTTGCCGCACCACAGAAAAGCGAGGTTAACGAAACAGTGGAAAGAGTCCATTCCACCATTATCGAAATGATAAGATGCCTTCCGCACGAATATCCCGATTACTCAATAAAATAAATTGCCAACTTCGCGGTAGACAGATACAATAACACAGTCCAGTCCGTAACAAAAAGATATATTCTTCGGAAAAACCCAAAGAATCAATTATCAAAATTTAGTAAACTTTAAAGATATAGTCAACACGGATTTAAGATACGAAATTTCCCGAAATCAAAGAAACCAAATTAATAGGCACAATAAGAAGAGATCGAAACCAAGGGATTATACTATGCTGATGACATTGTGTATAAAAGAAAAACCTATTTTTCAAAAAGAGACCGTTGGAATAGATAACAAAGTCACTATAACTACAACTGATGGAAAGAAAATTCACAAGTCTCACTTGAAAAATATTCCTATCTTTTCAGACTAATTCCTTACTGGACGGATGCCACAGTAAACACTTATGAGTACAATAGCCCACTAGACACAATCAAACAGGAAAACGGAAAAATCATAAATGGAAACTATAAAATTATTCACACAATAAATCTAACGGACTACGAGCAAGTCATAACCAATCTTAAATTAACCATGCGATACAAGGTAGGAAAAACAAGCATCTTATTATCTCAAATCGAACGTCAACTTTCAAAAATAGACGACCTACTAGAACAACTCCAGGATAAGAAATTGAAGAAGCAAAAAAGATCAATAAACTGGATGTGCTTGGAAATGGATAGCAGGAAATCCGGATGCTACAGACTGGGACAATATACATTGCAAAACATAATAATTTAGTAGACAATAACAATAAGCAATATCACATAAACCAATATCTGATTAAGTCAAGTAACAATCTAATAAACGGATTCAATAGATTCAATGCAAACAATACCGACAAATATGAGCAAATGCTCTTTAATATACTAGGAATTCTGAAAGACGAAATTGGACATATAGTAATGGCAGGACAGCTTGCTAAGCAAGGCATCGTACAATCAGGCCTATTAAACAAAACGGAAATTGCTGACATAATATCAAAAACGGAAATATTATTGTAAGCGGCGAAGAAGCAACATGCCATTACCAGTTCCTAAGCAAACCAAAAGTGGAGCTAGTAAACGAAGGTACAATATTTGTAACGAACTATTCTGGAAACCTTACTTATGGTAATAGCACTAAAAGCCTAAACAGCAACTTCATTATTAACTTTCATAATGAAACAATAGAACTAAATAATATTAAAAATATTAACCTAGAAAGCAAGACCTATCATATTCTACCACCGATACTAAAAAACAACCTTACAGAAGGAGAAATAACACTAGACCAATATCTTCACAAATTGCACCTAGATAATGTGGTACAGCTATCACATATTTCAGTCAATAACCTGTTGTCAGTTAGTTCTGACGTCACAATTTTCATAGAAGGGATTAACTCTTAACATAGCATTACTCTGGTGGCTAAAATATATACGCCAAAATAAGTTTTTTAATGTTCCGTTAAATATCCCTCATTTCGAACCTATTAAACTTAATCATTTTGAACCTATTAAACCTAATATTTGATCCACGGGGAGCGGATGCTTAAGAAAGTACCACATTTGTACCTTCCATTCCTATACAATTTCCCTAACCATAGAATTGCTTAGGTAATGATTATTTAATTATTGCAACATTCTTCACTTACATTATATTGTAATAAATAAATAATTATTGCTATATTGTAATATCATTTTGCTGATCTAAATAATCCAACTTAATTTATTAAATATTATTGTAAATTGCTTTGTATATGTTGTTATGGAGCGAGGTCCCACTAGGGGTTCTGCCACTGGCAAGGACGTCGCGACACGCTCGCGGTTGCTCGGCTTAGCTCTTCGGACGGGCGGTCCTTGTCTCTTACCAGTGACACCTCGTCATGAACAAAAAGTCGTGTCGACTTATCTATAAAAAAAGGAAAGTGGAATCAAAAGGGGCTGGATAAAGGAGGGAATAAAGGATACCGTCCCTCAGTCCCGGTGCAGCCAGGTCATTCCTTTGCTTTTATATACTAAACTTACAACTATATTATGCTCTACTAAAATTATACTAAAATTAACAAAAGAAAACTTTCCTTTTCTTAAAGGAGAGTTTAACTTACTTTATGAAATTTTCTTTTTTTTTCTTACTAGCTAGTTAAATCTAAAAGGAATGACTTAATTGCACCTGTACCGAGGCCTCACAAAATCATGAAGGAAAGGTCGACTTCGTCCGATCGTCCATGGTCCGTCACGTCGTCATCTTAAAAGCGCCGAGAGAAATCACCGTGGGATCACCGTTCCCAGCCACACACATGCAGCCAACTTGATTTACTCACTCATGGTGAGGACCACTAAAAGAATATAAAGCAACAATGAATTATGCCTCCCACCCAATGGGCAACGGCAATAAGAACTCAACTATTTATCTTTTCAAATTTTAAATACAGTTGTTACTTTTTATTCAAAAAAAAAAACTTCAAATTAGATTGACGTATGTAAAAATTCAACTTTAAAATATAATGGAAATATGTTTAGCAATAAAAGTATATGAATATATTTTAAAATTCAATTGGAATGTAAACAATAATATATGTATTTTCAAAGAATTTATAATTCATTTGTAATTATAAAAGAAGGATAAAACAAATTTTTGTTAGTACAATTAAATTGCGAACAATAAATAAAGGAAAATTTAATAAAAACTCAAATTAAGAAAAACGAATGATCAATTATTTAGTACTGCTCTTAGTAGCCAACGGGTGTATAAAAAGGTATTAGTAAATGGACTTACTTGAGTGTTTTTCAAAGAGATCCTGCCGGCACGATGTCGTTGAATCACCTGTAGCAAAGTGGGTTGCTAGAATATTAGTTACTACTAAACGCAGTTTACACTTAGTAGAATTACGTAAATGTAATTTAAAATAAAAAAACTCAGAAATAGAAAACTCAATTTCAAATTGAATAAAAAACTCAAAAAAAAAGTAAGAAACTCGATTTTACTTTGAATAAAAAAACTCAAAAAAAGTAAGAAACTCGATTTTACTTTGAATAAAAAAACTCAAAAAAAGTAAGAAACTCGATTTTACTTTGAATAATAAAGCTAAAAAAAACTCAATTTTCGATAAATTCATTTATAACTCAAATCTGTGAGGCAAACAAAATTCGACTCAATATTTTAGAAGTCCTTTTTCTGGCTTCTAGTGCATTTGCACTACTTTCACTTTATTTGAAGTAAAATGGTGTTTTCCTTATGAAAATTTTTGATTAGTTTAAAATTCACAAAAAAAAAATGGCTTCTAGTGCATTTGCACTACTATCACTTTATTTGAAGTAAAATGGTGTTTTCCTTATGAAATTTTTTGATTAGTTTAAATTTCACAAAAAAAAAATGGCTTTTAGTGCATTTGCACTACTATCACTTTATTTGAAGTAAAATAATGTTTTCCTTTTTTAAAAAAAATGGGGTATCCAATTATGGACAATTCTTAAATTTCGAACTCGCAAGAAAATGGCGCTTAGCGCATTTGCACAATTTTCACTTTTATTTGCGTTATGTAATTTCCGCTCACAAAAATTTTTAGGACTTTCAAATTCCTCTTTTCTTCTGCTATTTCCACAATTCACTAGCTGAGAGTTTATATGGCCTCTGCTCTTAAAACAAAATTCTTTTATTGAAAACACAGGAAACGACTTTACTCCGCTAGCTGATAGTCTATAACTCGAATCTCTTGATAGTAAATTCCCAACTGCCGCTAAAATTTCTGTCTCCGCCTGAAAAAACCTTTTCTTTTTTCCGAACCTTCTAGAAAAAGAATTCCTCTTGCTTTCCTTTTTCTTTACGTCAGTTACTATACCTTTTTATCTTTCTTACATCTTTGTCCTTTTCGTCGGCCGTCCCATAATCGCTATCTAATTTTATTAAAATTTTGGCGCCTAAATTCCCTTCCCCTAAAATAGACACTCTATCTTTGTTTGTCTAATGTGGAAATCAATTCCATCATCCCGTCCTTTTTTTAAATTTTAGTTACATCTACTAACGACATAAAACATGAATATCATGCATTCAACACCTACAACTATTATTAAGTACATACATTTAAATATTTTCTTACAGCGAACCCTCAAACCAACTTTACCCCAACATTTGCCATTCTATAATCACTCTAGTCCATTTAGAACAGATGACTTATGTCAACATATCGAGTGACAGATATTCGTCAATAATTTGTTTTGTTGGCAGTTGTCAAATCGTGAGTGTCGACTTTTTGGTTTTGTGTTTTGTTTGTTTTTCTTTTTTTTTGTATTTTTTTGGTGGTTTTCTTAATATTATTTATTAATTCGGGTGTAGAAAATTTTCAATTATAGTGTCGATAGGGCTGGGGGAATATCCAGCCCCTGGCCCTAAAATCAATCGGATATGGAAAATGCAATGCATCTTACATGCATGCAGAAATAGTGGCAAATTCCACTGTGCTGTGCAACATCAACAGGTAAGTGTAAATATAGGCGCGATTTCTGCCTTCTCCAAAAAAGAAAATTTATTTGGGAAATAGATATCGCGTTTCAGTTTTAAAATATTATTATATTATATCTATTTTCTTGTTTTATTTTCTCGGCATATGCATTCGGCACATACATTTGACATATGCATTCGACGTCGACGTCAGCTGAAGATTATCTAATTCTACAGGTAAGTGTAAATTTATTTGTATGAAGTAGAGGCTTCTGCTTTTCTTTTCTTTTTCAGATGCCATCAATACCATGCTGCGTCGCTGCCGACGTCAACAGCTTAGGATTTAAGAAAATGGTGAGTGTCTATTCCTATATATTATCTTATAGGTTGAGGGTAGTTTTTATGATTGTTTTTTTTATTATCCCCGCTCATTATTATAAAGTATGTATACGCGTACATAACAGGCTCGTCTCCATTCCATGAGTGGTCGCGAGTGGAATGGTACGTAAAAGAAATAAGCGTATGCAGTAAAACATTGCAAATTAAATTTAAGTGGTAATTTAACTGTATTACCTACTAACTCCGCCAAAGCCGGTCCTAAGCCCGAGTTGAAAAAGGAGGAAGGGTAGAGGAACAGAACCTCAATAAAAAACCATGACTTATGTGCCCCGTATGATTTATCGGAGGGGCCTAGTCTGGCTTAAGATGGTTGGTGTTTGTGGATTTGCGAGATCCACATCACCGGGTGATTGAGTTTTGTGGAAAGATTTGCACAATCACCAATGCTATCAGAGAAGATAAAAGAATGACATTTATCCCCGGCGGTTAGGGGTATAGAAAACACCGCGGTACGGAACGCCTGTGGTAAGAGTCCTCTAAAGTTCCATTTCGTGTTGGGGTCCGGCAGCATCTTTGTTTAACCTTTTGTTAGATGCAGGACTCCTTCACGGTAGAATAAAAGAAAGGACCACTGGTACTTAGAGATGCTTAAAGATGGGCAAACTCTTCGTATTTAAGTGGCCTAGTCTAACATATGTGAAGGGCCCAGGATAGCTTGCTGTCCTAGTGGCAAATGATAGGGTTCGAAGTTCCGGAAGGATGTGCTGCCAGGGTTTTGCCTTGTCAAATGCCCAGGCACTCATACCTGAACGAATGGGTGATTCTTGATGCCAGATCTGACCAAGGTCGCGTCTGGAAACTCGGGATAGCTTGCTATCCTGATGGCAAGTGAGATGGCATAGGTCACGGACGGATGTGCTGCTAGGGTTTTGCCTTGTCAAATGCCCAGGCACTCATACCTGAAATTTCCGACGCCATTGATGTCAGACCCCACCAAGGTTGAATTGGTACCGCGGGAATTGTCCGTGCCCACAGGCAACAAGGCCGGCCGTAAGGCTCGACCAGTCTGAGGACAATTGTGGTTGAGGACCCAGCTCGTTCTGGGGATGCAACGCGGGGGTTGTGGTTTACTTTCGAAAGAATGGACCACTATTTAGTCGGTATTGAGTATGCTTCATGGCTCACGCTAGGCAAGCGCGGGGCTCACGCTCCAACTCACGATCACTGTATTACCTACTTGGTTACGGCACCATATACCCTTCAGAATAGTCTTCCGCGAGCGTATCACCTAACGTGGGTCAAGGGCCTGCTCCCTGAGATCATGCTCTCACTTTTGTTATTCTGTTTATGCTCTTATAAAAATATATTTATAATCAACACAAATAAATAATACATATAAATAAATCTACAAATCATCGAGAAAATAGTCCATAAAATAAATAGCTAATACATAGTCAAGATTGCATAAAATATCACAAATAAATCTAAAACTAATATAAAATATTGCATAAAATATCACAGATAAATCTAAAACTAATATAAAATATTGCACATAATCCTAAAGCCTTAAACCTAAAATCTTATGCGGTCACTATAATAACTATGGATATATAATTAAATAATAAATAATAATAAATAGATAGAAAAATTAATAAATAATAATTAATAAATAATAAATGATAAATAATAAATAATCGTCAATTCCTAAACTCCTACAATTACTACTGGGCAAAAAGGTCTTTGGCATGAAAAATGCCTACTTTTTCTCCTCTCAAATTTCCTACTTCATATAGGGAATTTCCTACAGTCTTTAATATAATACTTTTAATAGCTTTCGGTCCAAGTTTGGCATTATGGCTTGCTGCCTTGTCACTCTGTCTGAAATTGCGTCTATAAACAGTCTGTCCAACTTTGTATTTAATGTCTCGGCTTCTCAAATTATAGGTCCTTTCCCCTTTGTCATGTGCCTTACTTAAGTTCCTAAATATTTGGTCCCTTATAATTTGTTGTTTCTCCTTTGTCTCTAAAATTCTGATGTCAGATTGTTTAGTGTCATTTAACCGTCGTATGATGTCATAAGTGGATCCGTTCTGTGCAATTTGGAAGCCGAAGACAGCATAATACGGCTCTAAGCTAGTAGCTTCGTGCGCAACACTTCGCAGTGAAAATGCCGCAAAGCTAACATGCTTATCCCAGTCGCGTTGGTCGCTTCCAAGGTACGAACGGATCTTAGTCAGTACGCTACGGTTTACACGTTCAGAGGCATTGGCCTGCGGCAAGTAGACCGCAGTCCTCACGTGCTTAACCCCGTAGCGCTTTAAAAAGCTAGAAAATAATTCGGAAATGAATTGTTTTCCGTTGTCCGAGTGTAGATATTCTGGAACCCCAAAGACATGAAAAATGGCTTCCTCTAAGTACTGGACCACTGCAGCTGAAGTTGCCTTCCTTATGGGTTTAAGAAAGACAAATTTGCTGAAGTGGTCAAGCACAACAAATATTTGGGTGTTGCCATTTTTGGTCCTAGGATAGGGTCCCAGAAAGTCAATGTACAGGCGCTGAAATGGTCGTTCGGTCACCGTCTGTACCCCCGTTGGTGATCTATTCGTCCTATTCGTACTTTTATTGCACTTACATATATCACAGTTTTTTATAAAGTCGTTTACATCTATAGTCATTCCAGGCCAAAAGTATTTCTGTCTTAACTTATGAAGCGTCTTATGAATGCCTCCATGTCCTGCAGCTGGAGAATCATGAGCCGAACTCAGAAGTCTCTTCCTCAACTCAGACGGTACCCAGCGCTTCCCAGCTCTATCTTCTTGTAGTGCGTCCCCGGTACGTATATTTGTCCGTTTGTAAACATAATTGTCCGAAATACATATGTCGGGGAATTTATCCTGTCCATCTTTTACTGTCTTCTTTAGCTCCTCATATTTGTCGGAAGAAAAATGTGGGGAATTCAGGTCAACGTTTATTAGGCTAACATCTGATGAGAGTTCCTCCATGTGAACACGAGAGAGAGCATCAGGGACAACATTTTGTGTGCCCTTCTTGTGCTCAATTGTGAAGTCAAAGGCTTGTAGCTGTTCATGAAGCTAACCAGCTCCCGATTATTTTCTAATGCCTGCCTATTTCCCTGGCTTACAAGTCGACCATATCCCGCTCCGTCTACACATTCTTCGGTGTCTCCTTGGACACTACCAAGTTCGCCATCTCGGTTGGTCATCGGATTCCCCCGATTAGGTGACTTCTCTACAGGCATCCTGTCGCGTAGGTCCTGTTGCCTGTGTGACAAGGAACTTTCTATTTCCTCGAATCCTCTAGGGGGAAATGACCTGGATATCAGCCCGATTTAGCAGAAGCCTCTCAACCGGATTTGCGTTGAGGTTTGAATTCGCTTGGGGAATTTGACCACGGCTGGTTCCTCGAACTTGACTCCGCGTTGTCACCCTTGCAGCGATAGAACCTTTGGGCGCTGCTCCTAATGGATTCTGATTGTTTTCCATTCACAATGGGAAATTATTATTAATGTTTTTACTTAACACTTATACGCTATATAAATATATATATGTATATACGTGTGTTCCAAGTGAATTTGTTCGAAAATTGAAGTTGAAAATTGAAATGCCAATTATGCCTTACTATATGAAGTTCGATTTATTCTCTTTTTTTTGTCGGTAATTCGGAACAAAAAAAATTGAATGTATATTTAAACTCAGTTTGATATAATTTTCAGCTTGTATAAAAATGGTTAATTAAAAATGAAATTAGGCCGGTGTGTGTGGCTAGAGTAGATTCCGCATGATGATCGTTCCCAACGCTCAGATTCGTTGTAGGTCCTAGTCTCGTCAGTCAAGTCGTAGTCGGTTTCCTTCATGATTTAGTGGAAGGTCGTTTAACGTCAGTAGAGGTTTCGTCTTATTCCGGCGGATCGCAACTCAAAGCACTGGCTTGAAACCTTTGTGGCGAGGCCGAACCGCCAATAATAAGAAGAACCTCTACATTTTTGATAAAAGGAGCAGTGAACCCACGTTTACCTGTGCTAATTGCACTTGTGGTAACGGCTGTCCACTGCACCCCTGTCACGTCTTTGTCTATTCGGTAGT
The DNA here is from genome assembly GCA_947095585.1 of Nephrocerus scutellatus. Classification (NCBI taxonomy): domain Eukaryota; kingdom Metazoa; phylum Arthropoda; class Insecta; order Diptera; family Pipunculidae; genus Nephrocerus; species Nephrocerus scutellatus. Next base: position 45,687,166 of record OX352761.1, read on the forward strand.
CAAGCGAACCGCAGTCAGGTTCCTAGTTCAATGTCCTAACCGAATATTTACATCGACTACTATGGTCTCCAAACGAGTCAACACCACAAAATTCAGGATTAATTAAAATCCTTGAATCGGAATTGTTAACTCGTTCGGAGAGCAGCCGACGTCCAAATTGTCTTGTCTAGTCTTCTGTACAAGGTCATTTGGAATGGGAATTATGGGGGTTAAAATGGGGATTGAAAGGTTATAGGATTCCAGGTGGGGTGGGAAATATAAAGAAAGGTGTGATAAAATGTAAAATAAAAAAATGTAAAAATTGAATTTAAACTTAAGTAATAAAAGTTTAAAAAAAAAACAAGCTATTAAAAAAATGAAATTAATTAAAAGTTTTAATGTGAAAAGGAAAAAATTTAAACTACGTTAATATATAATTTGAGGGAAAATGTTGTAATGCCATCGTTTGTCAAAAGCCAGGAACTTCCTTTCGGAATTTCCTATCCTTTAAGAAACGATGGCTAAAGCCAATTTACGTTGGGCGCCATTTGTTATGGAGCGAGGTTCCACTAGGGGTTCTGCCACTGGCAAGGACGTCGCGACACGCCGGATCGGATGGGCGGTCCTTGTCTCTTACCAGTGACACCTCGTCATGAACAAAAATTTTAATTGTCGTGTCGACTTATCTATAAAAAAAGGAAAGTGGAATCAAAAGGGGCTGGATAAAGGAGGGAATAAAGGATACCGTCCCTCAGTCCCGGTGCAGCCAGGTCATTCCTTTGATTTTATATACTAAACTTACAACTATATTATGCTATACTAAAATTATACTAAAATTAACAAAGTTTGTCACGTCGTCATCTGCAAAGCGCCGAGAGAAATCACCGTGGGATCACCATTCCCAGCCACACACCTACAGCCAACTTGATCTACTCACTCATGGTGAGGGTCACTAAAAGAATATAAAGCAACAAAGAATTATGCCTCCCACCCAACGGCAACGGCAATAAGAACTCAACTATTTATCTTTTCAAATTTTAAATACATTTGTTACTTTTTATTCAAAAAAAAACTTCAAATTAGTATGACGTATGTAAAAATTCAACTTTAAAATATAATGGAAATATGTTTAGCAATAAAAGTATATGAATATATTTTAAAATTCAATTGGAATGTAAAAAAAAATATATGTATTTTCAAAGAATTTATAATTCATTTGTAATTATAAAAGAAGGATAAAACAAATTATTGTTAGTACAAATTAAATTGCGAACAATAAAAAAAGGGAAATTTAATAAAAACTCAAATTAAGAAAAACGAATGCTCAATTATTTAGTACTGCTCTTAGTAGCCAACGGGTGTATAAAAAGGTTTTAGTAAATGGACTTTCTTAAGTGTTTTTCAAAGAGATCCTGCCGGCACGATGTCGTTGAATCACCCCCGATTATGTGACTTCTCTACAGGCATCCTGTCGCGTAGGTCCTGTTGCCTGTGTGACAAGGAACTTTCTATTTCCTCGAATCCTCTAGGGGAAATGACCTGGATATCAGCCTGATTTAGCAGAAGCCTCTCAACCGGATTTGCGTTGAGGTTTGAATTCGCTTGGGGAATTTGACCACGGCTGGTTCCTCGAACTTGACTCCGCGTTGTCACCCTTGCAGCGATAGAACCTTTGGGCGCTGCTCCTAATGGATTCTGATTGTTTTCCATTCACAATGGGAAATTATTATTAATGTTTTTACTTAACACTTATACGCTATATAAATATATATATGTATATACGTGTGTTCCAAGTGAATTTGTTCGAAAATTGAAGTTGAAAATTGAAATGCCAATTATGCCTTACTATATGAAGTTCGATTTATTCTCTTTTTTTTGTCGGTAATTCGGAACAAAAAAAATTGAATGTATATTTAAACTCAGTTTGATATAATTTTCAGCTTGTATAAAAATGGTTAATTAAAAATGAAATTAGGCCGGTGTGTGTGGCTAGAGTAGATTCCGCATGATGATCGTTCCCAACGCTCAGATTCGTTGTAGGTCCTAGTCTCGTCAGTCAAGTCGTAGTCGGTTTCCTTCATGATTTAGTGGAAGGTCGTTTAACGTCAGTAGAGGTTTCGTCTTATTCCGGCGGATCGCAACTCAAAGCACTGGCTTGAAACCTTTGTGGCGAGGCCGAACCGCCAATAATAAGAAGAACCTCTACATTTTTGATAAAAGGAGCAGTGAACCCACGTTTACCTGTGCTAATTGCACTTGTGGTAACGGCTGTCCACTGCACCCCTGTCACGTCTTTGTCTATTCGGTAGTCAAGCGAACCGCAGTCAGGTTCCTAGTTCAATGTCCTAACCGAATATTTACATCGACTACTTTGGTCTCCAAACGAGTCAACACCACAAAATTCAGGATTAATTAAAATCCTTGAATCGGAATTGTTAACTCGTTCGGAGAGCAGCCGACGTCCAAATTGTCTTGTCTAGTCTTCTGTACAAGGTCATTTGGAATGGGAATTATGGGGGTTAAAATGGGGATTGAAAGGTTATAGGATTCCAGGTGGGGTGGGAAATATAAAGAAAGGTGTGATAAAATGTAAAATAAAAAAATGTAAAAATTGAATTTAAACTTAAGTAATAAAAGTTTAAAAAAAACAAGCTATTAAAAAAATGAAATTAATTAAAAGTTTTAATGTGAAAAGGAAAGAATTTAAACTACGTTAATATATAATTTGAGGGAAAATGTTGTAATGCCATCGTTTGTCAAAAGCCAGGAACTTACTTTCGGAATTTCCTATCCTTTAAGAAACGATGGCTAAAGCCAATTTACGTTGGGCGCCATTTGTTATGGAGCGAGGTTCCACTAGGGGTTCTACCACTGGCAAGGACGTCGCGACACGCCGGATCGGATGGGCGGTCCTTGTCTCTTACCAGTGACACCTCGTCATGAACAAAAATTTTAATTGTCGTGTCGACTTATCTATAAAAAAAGGAAAGTGGAATCAAAAGGGGCTGGATAAAGGAGGGAATAAAGGATACCGTCCCTCAGTCCCGGTGCAGCCAGGTCATTCCTTTGATTTTATATACTAAACTTACAACTATATTATGCTACACTAAAATTATACTAAAAATAACAAAGTTTGTCACGTCGTCATCTGCAAAGCGCCGAGAGAAATCACCGTGGGATCACCATTCCCAGCCACACACCTACAGCCAACTTGATCTACTCACTCATGGTGAGGGTCACTAAAAGAATATAAAGCAACAAAGAATTATGCCTCCCACCCAACGGCAACGGCAATAAGAACTCAACTATTTATCTTTTCAAATTTTAAATACATTTGTTACTTTTTATTCAAAAAAAAACTTCAAATTAGTATGACGTATGTAAAAATTCAACTTTAAAATATAATGGAAATATGTTTAGCAATAAAAGTATATGAATATATTTTAAAATTCAATTGGAATGTAAAAAAAAATATATGTATTTTCAAAGAATTTATAATTCATTTGTAATTATAAAAGAAGGATAAAACAAATTATTGTTAGTACAAATTAAATTGCGAACAATAAAAAAAGGGAAATTTAATAAAAACTCAAATTAAGAAAAACGAATGCTCAATTATTTAGTACTGCTCTTAGTAGCCAACGGGTGTATAAAAAGGTTTTAGTAAATGGACTTTCTTAAGTGTTTTTCAAAGAGATCCTGCCGGCACGATGTCGTTGAATCACCTGTAGCAATGTGGGTTACTAGAATATTAGTTACTACTAAACGCAGTTTACACTTAGTAGAATTACGTTAATGTAATTTAAAATAAAAAAAACTCAGAAATAGGATAGAAAACTCAATTTCAAATTGAATAAAAAAACTCAAAAAAAAGTAAGAAACTCGATTTTACTTTGAATAAAAAAACTCAAAAAAAGTAAGAAACTCGATTTTACTTTGAATAATAAAACTAAAAAAAAAGTAAAAAACTCGATTTTATTTTGAATAAAAAAACTAAAAAAAGAACTCAATTTTCGATAAATTCACTTATTACTCAAATCTTTGAGGCAAACAAAATTCGACTCAATATTTTAGAAGTCGTTTTTCTAGAATTTGGAGTTCTTGACGCATAGATGGTTGATGTAGTTTTTTTTAATTAACTACATAGATGGTTGATGTAGTTTTTTTTAATTAACTACATAGATGGTTGATGTAGTTTTTTTTGTTTTTTTGAGTTAACTCCATAGATGATTGATGTTGCAGCTTTGGTGTTAACTGATGGTTGTTGTTGTAGCTTTCTTTTTTTTTATATCGGCTACACTGATGATTGCTGTTGTAGATGATTTTAATTAGTTTGCATTTCACAGAAAAAAATGGCTTCTAGTGCATTTGCACTACTTTCACTTTATTTGAAGTAAAATGGTGTTTTCCTTATGAAAATTTTTGATTAGTTTAAATTTCACAAAAAAAAAATGGCTTCTAGTGCATTTGCACTACTATAACTTTATTTGAAGTAAAATGGTGTTTTCCTTATGAAAATTTTTGATTAGTTTAAATTTCACAAAAAAATGGCTTCTAGTGCATTTGCACTACTATCACTTTATTTGAAGTAAAATGGTGTTTTCCTTATGAAAATTTTTGATTAGTTTAAATTTCACAAAAAAATGGCTTCTAATGCATTTGCACTACTATCACTTTATTTAAAGTAAAATGGTGTTTTCCTTTTTTAAAAAAAATGGGGTATCCAATTATGGACAATTCTTAAATTTCGCACTCGCAAGAAAATGGCGCATTTGCACAATTTTCACTTTTATTTGTGTTATGTAATTTCCGCTCACAAAAATGTTTAGGACTTTCAAATTCCTCTTTTCTTCTGCTATTTCCACAATTCACTAGCTGATAGTTTATATGGCCTTTGCTCTTAAAAAAAATTCTTTTATTGAAAACACAGGAAACGACTTTACTCCGCTAGCTGTAAGTCTATGACTCGAATCTCTTGATAGTAAATTCCCAACTGCCGCTAAAATTTCTGTCTCCGCCTGAAGAAACCTTTCCTCTTTTCCGAACTATCTAGAAAAATAATTCCTCTTGCTTTCCTTTTTCTTTACGTCAGTTACTATACCTTTTTATCTTTCTTACATCTTTGTCCTTTTCGTCGGCCGTCCCATAATCGCTATCTAATTTTATTAAAATTTTGGCGCCTAAATTCCCTTTCCCTAAAATAGACATTCTATCTTTGTTTGTCTAATGTGGAAATCAATTCCATCATCCCGTCCTTTTTTTAAATTTTAGTTACATCTACTAACGACATAAAACACGAATATCATACATTCAACACCTGCAACTATTATTAAGTACCTATATTTAAATATTTTCTTACAGCGAACCCTCAAACCAACTTTACCCCAACATTTGCCATTCTATAATCAGATGACTTATGTCAACATATCGAGTGACAGATATTCGTCATTAATTTGTTTTGTTGGCAGTTGTCAAATCGTGAGTGTTGACTTTTTGGTTTTGTGTTTTGTTTGTTTTTCTTTTTTTTGTATTTTTTTGGTGTTTTTCTTAATTTTATATATTAATTCGGCTGTAGAAAATTTTCAATTATAGTGTCGATAGGGCTGGGGGAATATCCAGCCACTGGCCCTAAAATCAATCGGATATGGAAAATGCAATGCATCTTACATGCATGCAGAAATAGTGGCAAATTCCACTGTGCTGTGCTGTGCTGTGCAACATCAACAGGTAAGTGTAAATATAGGCGCGATTTCTGCCTTCTCCAAAAAAGAAAATTTATTTGGGAAATAGATATCGCGTCTCAGTTTTAAAATATTATTATTTTATATCTATTTTTCTTGTTTTATTTTCTCGGCATATGCATTCGGCACATACATTTGACATATGCATTCGACGTCGACGTCAGCTGAAAATTATCTCATTCTACAGGTAAGTGTAAATTTATTTGTATGAAGTAGAGGCTTCTGCTTTTCTTTTCTTTTCAGATGCCATCAATACCATGCTGCGTCACTGCCGACGTCAACAGCTTAGGATTTAAGAAAAGGGTGAGTGTCTATTCCTATATATTATCTTATAGGTTGAGGGTAGTTTTTATGATTGTTTTTTTTATTATCCCCGCTCATTATTATAAAGTATGTATACGCGTACATAACAGGCTCGTCTCCATTCCATGAGTGGTCGCGAGTGGAATGGTACGTAAAAGAAATAAGCGTATGCAGTAAAACATTGCAAATTAAATTTAAGTGGTAATTTAACTGTATTACCTACTAACTCCGCCAAAGCCGGTCCTAAGCCCGAGTTGAAAAAGGAGGAAGGGTAGAGGAACAGAACCTCAATAAAAAACCATGACTTATGTGCCCCGTATGATTTATCGGAGGGGCCTAGTCTGGCTTAAGATGGTTGGTGTTTGTGGATTTGCGAGATCCACATCACCGGGTGATTGAGTTTTGTGGAAAGATTTGCACAATCACCAATGCTATCAGAGAAGATAAAAGAATGACATTTATCCCCGGCGGTTAGGGGTATAGAAAACACCGCGGTACGGAACGCCTGTGGTAAGAGTCCTCTAAAGTTCCATTTCGTGTTGGGGTCCGGCAGCATCTTTGTTTAACCTTTTGTTAGATGCAGGACTCCTTCACGGTAGAATAAAAGAAATTACCACTGGTACTTAGAGATGCTTAAAGATGGGCAAACTCTTCGTATTTAAGTGGCCTAGTCTAACATATGTGAAGGGCCCAGGATAGCTTGCTATCCTGGGTGGGCCTAGGATGGCTTGCTGTCCTAGTGGCAAATGATAGGGTTCGAAGTTCCGGAAGGATGTGCTGCCAGGGTTTTGCCTTGTCAAATGCCCAGGCACTCATACCTGAACGAATGGGTGATTCTTGATGCCAGATCTGACCAAGGTCGCGTCTGGAAACTCGGGATAGCTTGCTATCCTGATGGCATAGGTCACGGACGGATGTGCTGCTAGGGTTTTGCCTTGTCAAATGCCCAGGCACTCATACCTGAAATTTCCGACGCCATTGATGTCAGACCCCACGAAGGTCGAATTGGTACCGCGGGAATTGTCCGTGCCCACAGGCAACAAGGCCGGCCGTAAGGCTCGACCAGTCTGAGGACAATTGTGGTTGAGGACCCAGCTCGTTCTGGGGATGCAACGCGGGGGTTGTGGTTTACTTTCGAAAGAATGGACCACTATTTAGTCGGTATTGAGTATGCTTCATGGCTCACGATAGGCAAGCGCGGGGCTCACGCTCCAACTCACGATCACTGTATTACCTACTTGGTTACGGCACCATATACCCTTCAGAATAGTCTTCCGCGAGCGTATCACCTAACGTGGGTCAAGGGCCTGCTCCCTGAGATCATGCTCTCACTTTTGTTATTCTGTTTATGCTCTTATAAAAATATATTTATAATCAACACAAATAAATAATACATATAAATAAATCTACAAATCATCGATAAAATAGTCCATAAAATAAATAGCTAATACATAGTCAAGATTGCATAAAATATCACAAATAAATCTAAAACTAATATAAAATATTGCATAAAATATCACAGATAAATCTAAAACTAATATAAAATATTGCACATAATCCTAAAGCCTTAAACCTAAAATCTTATGCGGTCACTATAATAACTATGGATATATAATTAAATAATAAATAATAATAAATAGATAGAAAAATTAATAAATAATAATTAATAAATAATAAATGATAAATAATAAATAATCGTCAATTCCTAAACTCCTACAATTACTACTGGGCAAAAAGGTCTTTGGCATGAAAAATGTCTACTTTTTCTCCTCTCAAATTTCCTACTTCATATAGGGAATTTCCTACAGTCTTTAATATAATACTTTTAATAGCTTTCGGTCCAAGTTTGGCATTATGGCTTGCTGCCTTGTCACTCTGTCTGAAATTGCGTCTATAAACAGTCTGTCCAACTTTGTATTTAATGTCTCGGCTTCTCAAATTATAGGTCCTTTCCCCTTTGTCATGTGCCTTACTTAAGTTCCTAAATATTTGGTCCCTTATAATTTGTTGTTTGTCCTTTGTCTCTAAAATTCTGATGTCAGATTGTTTAATGTCATTTAACCGTCGTATGATGTCATAAGTGGATCCGTTCTGTGCAATTTGGAAGCCGAAGACAGCATAATACGGCTGTAAGCTAGTAGCTTCGTGCGCAACACTTCGCAGTGAAAATGCCGCAAAGCTAACATGCTTATCCCAGTCGCGTTGGTCGCTTCCAAGGTACGAACGGATCTTAGTCAGTGCGCTACGATTTACACGTTCAGAGGCATTGGCCTGCGGCAAGTAGACCGCAGTCCTCACGTGCTTAACCCCGTAGCGCTTTAAAAAGCTAGAAAATAATTCGGAAATGAATTGTTTTCCGTTGTCCGAGTGTAGATATTCTGGAACCCCAAAGACATGAAAAATGGCTTCCTCTAAGTACTGGACCACTGCAGCTGAAGTTGCCTTCCTTATGGGTTTAAGAAAGACAAATTTGCTGAAGTGGTCAAGCACAACAAATATTTGGGTGTTGCCATTTTTGGTCCTAGGATAGGGTCCCAGAAAGTCAATGTACAGGCGCTGAAATTGTCGTTCGGTCACCGTCTGTACCCCCGTTGGTGATCTATTCGTCCTATTCGTACTTTTATTGCACTTACATATATCACAGTTTTTTATAAAGTCGTTTACATCTATAGTCATTCCAGGCCAAAAGTATTTCTGGCTTAACTTATGAAGCGTCTTATGAATGCCTCCATGTCCTGCAGCTGGAGAATCATGAGCCGAACTCAGAAGTCTCTTCCTCAACTCAGACGGTACCCAGCGCTTCCCAGCTCTATCTTCTTGTAGTGCGTCCCCGGTACGTATATTTGTCCGTCTGTAAACATAATTGTCCGAAATACATGTGTCGGGGAATTTATCCTGTCCATCTTTTACTGTCTTCTTTAGCTCCTCATATTTGTCGGAAGAAAAATGTGGGGAATTCAGGTCAACGTTTATTAGGCTAACATCTGATGAGAGTTCCTCCATGTGAACACGAGAGAGAGCATCAGGGACAACATTTTGTGTGCCCTTCTTGTGCTCAATTGTGAAGTCAAAGGCTTGTAGCTTCAAGCTCCACCTAGCCAAACGGCCAGACAGGTCCTTCTGCGACATAAGCCACTTCAAACTGGCATGGTCCATGATTATCGTGAGGGGCAGCAGTTCAATATAGGCACGGAATTTCTGCAAACTTAAGACTGCTGCATAACATTCCAGCTCCGTGACGCTGTAGTTTCTTTGTGCTGAATTTAACTTTTGAGAGATGTAGGCAATCGGCCTCTCTCTTCCCTCTGAGTCAAATTGGAAGAGGACGCTCCCAACACCAGTCGTAGATGCGTCACATTGGATGTAAAAATGTCTGGTAAAATCAGGGTTAGTCAAGATAGGTGCTGTTGTCAGGAGCTTTTTAAGCTCATCAAATGCCTTAATTGCTTCGTCCGTCATTTTAAAGTCTTTACCTTTTTTCAGGCATTCTGTCATTGGAGCACTCATACCTGAAAAGTTTGGGATAAACCTGCGGTACCATCCGGTCATCCCGAGATACCGCCTGAGCTGTTTCGGAGTCTTCAGAACCGGAAATTGCTCCATTGCCGATACCTTTGCCGGGTCAGTCCTGAGGCACCCGTCACCCACAATATATCCCAGGTATTTTTTTTCTTTATAGCAAAATTTGCTTTTTTCTACGTTAATCGTTAAGCCAGCCGGACGAAGACGTCCTGCGACGTCCTCTAGAAAACCATATGGCTTTCGAAGTCTGGAGAGCAGACAAGGAGATCGTCAAGGTATACAAAGACGTTGCCCAAAAACTGTGAAGGCCGTTTTCTCCCTGGACCTCGCATCCAATGGAAATTTGCCAGAAGGCGTCCTTCAGGTCGATCCCCGAAATAAATCGAGTGTCTTGCAAGCGGCTTAACAACCATTCTATATGGGGTAATGGGTATGCGTCTTTTGTAGTCACCGCGTTTACTTTACGTGAGTTTAGGCACAGCCTGTTTTTGCCAGGTTTCCTCACCAGCACAACCGGAGAGCTCCACGAACTTCGGCTCTCCTCGATCACCCCCAAGGAAATCATGCGATCGAGCTCGTCGAAGAGAAGCTTTTGGATCGCCGGAGATACTGGGTAGTGCCTCTGTTTGGTCCACCGCTCCACTTCGGCGGTCTCGATCACATGTTCCTCAAGGCTGGTCTTACCTAGGCCAAGTTTCGTGAAAGACGGGTACTTATCTTTAACCGCCTGTAGAGCCTCCGTTTGTGCTGGCGAGAGAACTCGCATCATCGGGTCTGTGTTCGTGTCTAATTGAGTAATCTCAGAAATTATATCAGGAGCGACTCTAAACGTTTTCCAGAAGTTCACTCCAAGATATAAGACTTGCTGTAACAACATAAAATTCCAAATCTTCTGTCCTGTTTTTCCATGTTATGGGAATCGTCACTACCCCTGTAATATTTTGTTTGTTTCCGTCTGCAGTTCTTATATTTTCATCTGTAATGCGTTGTCATCAATAAACTTTATTGCACCTTTCCCTAAATAACTTACAGATGCGCCACTGTCCAAAAGACCTAACACCGTATCATCTAGTAGTTTGACTTTCGCGTATGGTCGGTTATCGTCATCTGTCTGCAGGACAGTTGCCTCTAAACTCCTAAACCTAACTCTTCTTACGGCGAACTTTTCTCGCAGTTTCTTAATCCTAATAAAATTCTTCTTTTTTCTTTCATCTAGAGCAGGGTCTTCAGAAAATATTCTTTTACGGGCCTCTTCGTAGTCCAGGATACGCTGATGGAGACTTCTTCTTGCAGGTATTGTCTTTACCATTTCTTGCTTATCATTTTGTTTGTCAGATCTCTTTAAAATGCTTATTGTTTTAGGTTATACTCCGGGAGTTTGTCCATTTGACGAACACTCCCGAATGCATCGCCCATCACCGAGTTTTCCGATATTTTTTTACATGAAGGACATACCAAAACAGGAACATTAGACTGACCACACTGAAAACATACTAGTGAGTTGAAATGGGACGAACCATGGGTATGGACATCACTACAAGGAACATTGCTACCACTGGTATTACTGTTTTTATTCAATGTCATATTTTTATCTTTATTGTACTTTGTCATTATTGCCTCTATCCTGTTTGTTTCGTCGATTTCGTCGATGTCAATTTCGTTCACATGCTTGTGGAATCTCGTTGCTTGAATTTGAAATAGTTTTTCACCCTCTCTATATTTTTCTCTTAACTCATGTAGGGTGTCCAGGGTACATCCAAACATGAGTGACTTCATTCTGTCTTTCATGTGGTCCCTGAGGATTTTCACGAGATCTCGTTCAGACATTCTGTTCTTCATTTGTAAGTTTAACGCACGTATATATGAACAGTAATCGTCGAAGTCTTCGTTCGGTTGTTGTCTACGGTCGAGTATCTTTTTCATGAGATCATGGTCCGAGTCTGCAGTCTTAAAATGTCTAATCAGTTCTGTTTTTACGTCGTGGTAGTTTAACAAGTCGTCGTTTGCTCTCTCTTCCATAAATTGCCAGTACCAACGCTCGGCTGCACCTGACAACAGTTGGTGAATATTGTCAAAGAGTTGTGCTCTCGTATAGCCCTTTTTCGTTTGCATGGTCTCAATTCGGAAGATGAAGCTTTTGACTGTCATGGTCTTGGGGGTGCCGTCGAATTTTATCCCCCACTTATGCATATCGCAGAACCTTCTTTCGCCTAATTCGCTGGTGCGAAATGTGGGCATGCTGTTTCTTGTGTCTTTGTGTATTGCTTCATTACGTCTAGTTCCGTTACGTCCAGTCGGTGACAATAATATGTTGGGCTTGTTGCCCGTGTGGTCAGCGGTCGGCGTCGAAGTCGGTTTAGACGTTTGTATGTTAGCATTACCTGTGTTTTCTATTGCTGAACCTGATTTCTTTTCTACGCTATCTAACCTGCTACCGAGAGTATCTAGATTTAAACACGGACATCATTTCGCCCATATTTTTTGCGAAAGCAGACATCAGGTCAGCCTGGCTTTTTTGTACAGCGGTCGTCACTATGCTGTTCATGAAGCTAACCAGCTCCCGATTATTTTCTAATGCCTGCCTATTTCCCTGGCTTACAAGTCGACCATATCCCGCTCCGTCTACACATTCTTCGGTGTCTCCTTGGACACTACCAAGTTCGCCATCTCGGTTGGTCATCGGATTCCCCCCGATTAGGCGACCTCTCTACAGGCATCCTGTCGCGTAGGTTCTGTTGCCTGTGTGACAAGGAACTTTATATTTCCTCGAATCCTCTAGGGGAAATGACCTGGATATCAGCCTGATTTAGCAGAAGCCTCTCAATCGGATTTGCGTTGAGGTTTGAATTCACTTGGGGAATTTGACCACGGCTGGTTCCTCGAACTTGACTCCGCGTTGTCACTCTTGCAGCGATAGAACCTTTGGGCGCTGCTCCTAATGGATTCTGATTGTTTTCCATTCACAATGGGAAATTATTATTAATGTTTTTACTTAACACTTATACGCTATATAAATATATATATGTATATGCGTGTGTTCCAAGTGAATTTGTTCGAAAATTGAAGTTGAAAATGAAATGCCAATTATGCCTTACTATATGAAGTTCGATTTATTCTCTTTTTTTTGTCGGTAATTCGGAACAAAAAAAATTGAATGTATATTTAAACTCAGTTTGATATAATTTTCAGCTTGTATAAAAATGGTTAATTAAAAATGAAATTAGGCCGGTGTGTGTGGCTAGAGTAGATTCCGCATGATGATCGTTCCCAACGCTCAGATTCGTTGTAGGTCCTAGTCTCGTCAGTCGAGTCGTAGTCGGTTTCCTTCATGATTTAGTGGAAGGTCGTTTAACGTCAGTAGAGGTTTCGTCTTATTCCGGCGGATCGCAACTCAAAGCACTGGCTTGAAACCTTTGTGGCGAGGCCGAACCGCCAATAATAAGAAGAACCTCTACATTTTTGATAAAAGGAGCAGTGAACCCACGTTTACCTGTGCTAATTGCACTTGTGGTAACGGCTGTCCACTGCACCCCTGTCACGTCTTTGTCTATTCGGTAGTCAAGCGAACCGCAGTCAGGTTCCTAGTTCAATGTCCTAACCGAATATTTACTTCGACTACTTTGGTCTCCAAACGAGTCAACACCACAAAATTCAGGATTAATTAAAATCCTTGAATCGGAATTGTTAACTCGTTCGGAGAGCAGCCGACATCCAAATTGTCTTGTCTAGTTTTCTGTACAAGGTCATTTGGAATGGGAATTATGGGGGTTAAAATGGGGATTGAAAGGTTATAGGATTCCAGGTGGGGTGGGAAATATAAAGAAAGGTGTGATAAAATGTAAAATAAAAAAATGTAAAAATTGAATTTAAACTTAAGTAATAAAAGTTTAAAAAAACAAGCTATTAAAAAAATGAAATTAATTAAAAGTTTTAATGTGAAAAGGAAAGAATTTAAACTACGTTAATATATAATTTGAGGGAAAATGTTGTAATGCCATCGTTTGTCAAAAGCCAGGAACTTCCTTTCGGAATTTCCTGTCCTTAAGGAAACGATGGCTAAAGCCAATTTACGTTGGGCGCCATTTGTTATGGAGCGAGGTCCCACTAGGGGTTCTGCCACTGGCAAGGACGTCGCGACACGCTCGCAGTTGCTCGGCTTAGCTCGTTGGATGGGCGGTCCTTGTCTCTTACCATCGACACCTCGTCATGAATAAAAATTTTAATTGTCGTGTCGACTTATCTATAAAAAAAGGAAAGTGGAATCAAAAGGGGCTGGATAAAGGAGGGAATAAAGGATACCGTCCCTCAGTCCCGGTGCAGCCAGGTCATTCCTTTGATTTTATATACTAAACTTACAACTAAATTATGCTATACTAAAATTATACTAAAATTAACAAAGTCCGTCACGTCGTCATCTGCAAAGCGCCGAGAGAAATCACCGTGGAATCACCATTCCCAGCCACACACCTACAGCCAACTTGATCTACTCACTCATGGTGAGGACCACTAAAAGAATATAAAGCAACAAAGAATTATGCCTCCCACCCAACGGCAACGGCAATAAGAACTCAACTATTTATCTTTTCAAATTTTAAATACATTTGTTACTTTTTATTCAAAAAAAAACTTCAAATTAGAATGACGTATGTAAAAATTCAACTTTAAAATATAATGGAAATATGTTTAGCAATAAAAGTATATGAATATATTTTAAAATTCAATTGGAATGTAAAAAAAAATATATGTATTTTCAAAGAATTTATAATTCATTTGTAATTATAAAAGAAGGATAAAACAAATTATTGTTAGTACAAATTAAATTGCGAACAATAAAAAAAGGGAAATTTAATAAAAACTCAAATTAAGAAAAACGAATGCTCAATTATTTAGTACTGCTCTTAGTAGCCAACGGGTGTATAAAAAGGTTTTAGTAAATGGACTTTCTTGAGTGTTTTTCAAAGAGATCCTGCCGGCACGATGTCGTTGAATCACCTGTAGCAATGTGGGTTACTAGAATATTAGTTACTACTAAACGCAGTTTACACTTAGTAAAATTACGTTAATGTAATTTAAAATAAAAAAAACTCAGAAATAGGATAGAAAACTCAATTTCAAATTGAATAAAAAAACTCAAAAAAAAAAGTAAGAAACTCGATTTTACTTTGAATAAAAAAACTCAAAAAAAAGTAAGAAACTCGATTTTACTTTGAATAATAAAACTAAAAAAAAGTAAAAAACTCGATTTTATTTTGAATAAAAAAACTAAAAAAAAAACTCAATTTTCGATAAATTCACTTATAACTCAAATCTTTGAGGCAAACAAAATTCGACTCAATATTTTAGAAGTCGTTTTTCTAGAATTTGGAGTTCTTGACGCATAGATGGTTGATGTAGTTTTTTTAAAATTAACTACATAGATGATTGATGTAGTTTTTTAATTAACTACATAGATGGTTGATGTAGTTTTTTTTGTTTTTTTGAGTTAACTACATAGATGATTGATGTTGCAGCTTTGGTGTTAACTGATGGTTGTTGTTGTAGCTTTCTTTTTTTTTATATCGGCTACACTGATGATTGCTGTTGTAGATGATTTTAATTAGTTTGCATTTCACAGAAAAAAATGGCTTCTAGTGCATTTGCACTACTTTCACTTTATTTGAAGTAAAATGGTGTTTTCCTTATGAAAATTTTTGATTAGTTTAAATTTCACAAAAAAAAATGGCTTCTAGTGCATTTGCACTACTATCACTTTATTTGAAGTAAAATGGTGTTTTCCTTATGAAAATTTTTGATTAGTTTAAATTTCACAAAAAAATGGCTTCTAGTGCATTTGCACTACTATCACTTTATTTGAAGTAAAATGGTGTTTTCCTTATGAAAATTTTTGATTAGTTTAAATTTCACAAAAAAATGGCTTCTAATGCATTTGCACTACTATCACTTTATTTAAAGTAAAATGGTGTTTTCCTTTTTTTAAAAAAATGGGGTATCCAATTATGGACAATTCTTAAATTTCGCACTCGCAAGAAAATGGCGCATTTGCACAATTTTCACTTTTATTTGTGTTATGTAATTTCCGCTCACAAAAATGTTTAGGACTTTCAAATTCCTCTTTTCCTCTTTTCTTTTCCTTCTTCTATTTCTATTCTTCTATTTCCACAATTCACTAGCTGATAGTTTATATGGCCTTTGCTCTTAAAAAAAATTCTTTTATTGAAAACACAGGAAACGACTTTACTCCGCTAGCTGTAAGTCTATGACTCGAATCTCTTGATAGTAAATTTCCAATTGCCGCTAAAATTACTGTCTCCGCCTGAAGAAACCTTTCCTCTTTTCCGAACTATCTAGAAAAAGAATTCCTCTTGCTTTCCTTTTTCTTTACGTCAGTTACTATACCTTTTTATCTTTCTTACATCTTTGTCCTTTTCGTCGGCCGTCCCATAATCGCTATCTAATTTTATTAAAATTTTGGCGCCTAAATTCCCTTTCCCTAAAATAGACATTCTATCTTTGTTTGTCTAATGTGGAAATCAATTCCATCATCCCGTCCTTTTTTTAAATTTTAGTTACATCTACTAACGACATAAAACACGAATATCATACATTCAACACCTACAACTATTATTAAGTACCTATATTTAAATATTTTCTTACAGCGAACCCTCAAACCAACTTTACCCCAACATTTGCCATTCTATAATCACTCTAGTCCATTTAGAACAGATGACTTATGTCAACATATCGAGTGACAGATATTCGTCATTAATTTGTTTTGTTGGCAGTTGTCAAATCGTGAGTGTCGACTTTTTGGTTTTGTGTTTTGTTTGTTTTTCTTTTTTTTTTTGTATTTTTTGGTGTTTTTCTTAATTTTATATATTAATTCGGGTGTAGAAAATTTTCAATTATAGTGTCGATAGGGCTGGGGGAATATCCAGCCACTGGCCCTAAAATCAATCGGATATGGAAAATGCAATGCATCTTACATGCATGCAGAAATAGTGGCAAATTCCACTGTGTTGTGCTGTGCTGTGCAACATCAACAGGTAAGTGTAAATATAGGCGCGATTTCTGCCTTCTCCAAAAAAGAAAATTTATTTGGGAAATAGATATCGCGTCTCAGTTTTAAAATATTATTATTTTATATCTATTTTTCTTGTTTTATTTTCTCGATATGCATTCGACGTCGACGTCAGCTGAAAATTATCTCATTCTACAGGTAAGTGTAAATTTATTTGTATGAAGTAGAGGCTTCTGCTTTTCTTTTCTTTTTCAGATGCCATCAATACCATGCTGCGTCGCTGCCGACGTCAACAGCTTAGGATTTAAGAAAAGGGTGAGTGTCTATTCCTATATATTATCTTATAGGTTGAGGGTAGTTTTTATTATTGTTTTTTTTTATTATCCCCGCTCATTATTATAAAGTATGTATACGCGTACATAACAGGCTCGTCTCCATTCCATGAGTGGTCGCGAGTGGAATGGTACGTAAAAGAAATAAGCGTATGCAGTAAAACATTGCAAATTAAATTTAAGTGGTAATTTAACTGTATTACCTACTTGGTTACGGCACCATATACCCTTCAGAATAGTCTTCCGCGAGCGTATCACCTAACGTGGGTCAAGGGCCTGCTCCCTGAGATCATGCTCTCACTTTTGTTATTCGGTTTATGCTCTTATAAAAATATATTTATAATCAACACAAATAAATAATACATATAAATAAATCTACAAATCATCGATAAAATAGTCCATAAAATAAATAGCTAATACATAGTCAAGATTGCATAAAATATCACAAATAAATCTAAAACTAATATAAAATATTGCATAAAATATCACAGATAAATCTAAAACTAATATAAAATATTGCACATAATCCTAAAGCCTTAAACCTAAAATCTTATGCGGTCACTATAATAACTATGGATATATAATTAAATAATAAATAATAATAGATAGAAAAATTAATAAATAATAATTAATAAATAATAAATAATCGTCAATTCCTAAACTCCTACAATTACTACTGGGCAAAAAGGTCTTTGGCATGAAAAATGCCTACTTTTTCTCCTCTCAAATTTCCTACTTCATATAGGGAATTTCCTACAGTCTTTAATATAATACTTTTAATAGCTTTCGGTCCAAGTTTGGCATTATGACTTGCTGCCTTGTCACTCTGTCTGAAATTGCGTCTATAAACAGTCTGTCCAACTTTGTATTTAATGTCTCGGCTTCTCAAATTATAGGTCCTTTCCCCTTTGTCATGTGCCTTACTTAAGTTCCTAAATATTTCGTCCCTTATAATTTGTTGTTTGTCCTTTGTCTCTAAAATTCTGATGTCAGATTGTTTAATGTCATTTAACCGTCGTATGATGTCATAAGTGGATCCGTTCTGTGCAATTTGGAAGCCGAAGACAGCATAATACGGCTCTAAGCTAGTAGCTTCGTGCGCAACACTTCGCAGTGAAAATGCCGCAAAGCTAACATGCTTATCCCAGTCGCGTTGGTCGCTTCCAAGGTACGAACGGATCTTAGTCAGTACGCTACGGTTTACACGTTCAGAGGCATTGGCCTGCGGCAAGTAGACCGCAGTCCTCACGTGCTTAACCCCGTAGCGCTTTAAAAAGCTAGAAAATAATTCGGAAATGAATTGTTTTCCGTTGTCCGAGTGTAGATATTCTGGAACCCCAAAGAAAAATGGCTTCCTCTAAGTACTGGACCACTGCAGCTGAAGTTGCCTTCCTTATGGGTTTAAGAAAGACAAATTTGCTGAAGTGGTCAAGCACAACAAATATTTGGGTGTTGCCATTTTTGGTCCTAGGATAGGGTCCCAGAAAGTCAATGTACAGGCGCTGAAATGGTCGTTCGGTCACCGTCTGTACCCCCGTTGGTGATCTATTCGTCCTATTCGTACTTTTATTGCACTTACATATATCACAGTTTTTTATAAAGTCGTTTACATCTATAGTCATTCCAGGCCAAAAGTATTTCTGTCTTAACTTATGAAGCGTCTTATGAATGCCTCCATGTCCTGCAGCTGGAGAATCATGAGCCGAACTCAGAAGTCTCTTCCTCAACTCAGACGGTACCCAGCGCTTCCCAGCTCTATCTTCTTGTAGTGCGTCCCCGGTACGTATATTTGTCCGTTTGTAAACATAATTGTCCGAAATACATATGTCGGGGAATTTATCCTGTCCATCTTTTACTGTCTTCTTTAGCTCCTCATATTTGTCGGAAGAAAAATGTGGGGAATTCAGGTCAACGTTTATTAGGCTAACATCTGATGAGAGTTCCTCCATGTGAACACGAGAGAGAGCATCAGGGACAACATTTTGTGTGCCCTTCTTGTGCTCAATTGTGAAGTCAAAGGCTTGTAGCTTCAAGCTCCACCTAGCCAAACGGCCAGACAGGTCCTTCTGCGACATAAGCCACTTCAAACTGGCATGGTCCATGATTATCGTGAGGGGCAGCAGTTCAATATAGGCACGGAATTTCTGCAAACTTAAGACTGCTGCATAACATTCCAGCTCCGTGACGCTGTAGTTTCTTTGTGCTGAATTTAACTTTTGAGAGATGTAGGCAATCGGCCTCTCTCTACCCTCTGAGTCAAATTGGAAGAGGACGCTCCCAACACCAGTCGTAGATGCGTCACATTGGATGTAAAAATGTCTGGTAAAATCAGGGTTAGTCAAGATAGGTGCTGTTGTCAGGAGCTTTTTAAGCTCATCAAATGCCTTAATTGCTTCGTCCGTCATTTTAAAGTCTTTACCTTTTTTCAGGCATTCTGTCATTGGAGCACTCATACCTGAAAAGTTTGGGATAAACCTGCGGTACCATCCGGTCATCCCGAGATACCACCTGAGCTGTTTCGGAGTCTTCGGAACCGGAAATTGCTCCATTGCCGATACCTTTGCCGGGTCAGTCCTGAGGCACCCGTCACCCAGGTATTTTATTTCTTTATAGCAACATTTGCTTTTTTCTACGTTAATCGTTAAGCCAGCCTGACGAAGACATCCCGCGACGTCCTCTAGAAAACCCATATGGCTTTCGAAGTCCGGAGAGCAGACAAGGAGATCGTCAAGGTATACAAAGAGGTTTCCCAGGGACTGTGAAGGCCGTTTTCTCCCTGGACCTCGCCTCCAATGGAATTTGCCAGAAGGCGTCCTTCAGGTCGATCCCCGAAATAAATCGAGTGTCTTGCAAGCGGCTTAACAACCCTTCTATATGGGGTAATGGGTTTGCTTCTTTTTTAGTCACCGCGTTAGCTTTACGTGAGTCTAGGCACAGCCTGTTTTTGCCAGGTTTTCTCACCAGCATAACCGGAGAGCTCCACGCACTTCGGCTCTCCTCGATCACCCCCAAGGAAATCATGCGATCGAGCTCGTCGAAGAGAAGCTTTTGGATCGCCGGAGACACTGGGTAGTGCCTCGTTTTGATCGGCTCCACTTCGGCGGTCTCGATCACATGTTCCTCAAGGCTGGTCTTACCTAGGCCAAGTTTCATGAAAGACGGGTACTTATCTTTAACCGCCTGTAGAGCCTCCGTTTATGCTGGCGAGAGAACTGGCATCATCGGGTCTGTGATCGTGTCTAATTGAGTAATCTCAGAAATTATATCAGGAGCGACTCTAAACGTTTTCCAGAAGTTCACTCCAAGATATAAGACTTGCTGTAACAACATAAAATTCCAAATCTTCTGTCCTGTTTTTCCATGTTATGGGAATCGTCACTACCCCTGTAATATTTTGTTTGTTTCCGTCTGCAGTTCTTATATTTTCATCTGTAATGCGTTGTCATCAATAAACTTTATTGCACCTTTCCCTAAACAACTTACAGATGCGCCACTGTCCAAAAGACCTAACACCGTATCATCTAGTAGTTTGACTTTCGCGTATGGTCGGTTATCGTCATCTATCTACAGGACAGTGGCCTCTAAACTCCTAAACCTAACTCTTTTTACGGCGAACTTTTCTCGCAGTTTCTTAATCCTAATAAAATTCTTCTTTTTTCTTTCATCTAGAGCAGGGTCTTCAGAAAATATTCTTTTACGGGCCTCTTCGTAGTCCAGGATACGCTGATGGAGACTTCTTCTTGCAGGTATTGTCTTTACCATTTCTTGCTTATAATTTTGTTTGTCAGATCTCTTTAAAATGCTTATTGTTTTAGGTGCTACTACGGGAGTTTGTCCATTGGACGAACACTCCCGGATGCATCGCCCATCACCGAGTTTTCCGATATTTTTTTACATGAAGGACATACCAAAACAGGAACATTAGACTAACCACACTGAAAACATACTAGTGAGTGGAAATGGGACGAACACTGGTAATGGACATCACTACAAGCAACATTGCTACCACTGGTATTACTGTTTTTATTCATTGTCATCTTTTTGTCTTTATTGTACTTTGTCATTATTGCCTCTATCCTGTTTGTTTCGTCGATTTCGTCGGTGTCAATTTCGTTTACATGCTTGTGGAATCTCGTTGCTTGAGTTTAAAATAGTTTTTCACCCTCTCTATATTTTTCTCTTAACTCATGTAGGGTGTCCAGGGTACATCCAAACATGAGTGACTTCATTCTGTCTTTCATGTTGTCCCTGAGGAATTTCACGAGATCTCGTTCAGACATTCTGTTCTTCATTTGTAAGTTTAGCGCACGTATATATGAACAGTAATCGTCGAAGTCTTCGTTCGGTTGTTGTCTACGGTCGAATTCGGAATTTCCTGTCCTTTAAGAAACGATGGCTAAAGCCAATTTACGTTGGGCGCCATTTGTTATGGAGCGAGGTTCCACTAGGGGTTCTGCCACTGGCAAGGACGTCGCGACACGCCGGATCGGATGGGCGGTCCTTGTCCCTTACCAGTGACACCTCGTCATGAACAAAAATTTTAATTGTCGTGTCGACTTATCTATAAAAAAAGGAAAGTGGAATCAAAAGGGGCTGGATAAAGGAGGGAATAAAGGATACCGTCCCTCAGTCCCGATGCAGCCAGGTCATTCCTTTGCTTTTATATACTAAATTTACAACTATATTATGCTATACTAAAATTATACTAAAATTAACAAAAGAAAACTTTCCTTTTCTTAAAGGAGAGTTTAACTTACTTTTTGAAATTTTCTTTTTTTTTTCTTACTAGCTAGTTAAATCTAAAAAGGAATGACTTAATTGCACCTGTACCGAGGCCTCACAAAATCATGAAGGAAAGGTCGACTTCGTCCGATCGTCCATGGTCCGTCACGTCGTCATCTGAAAAGCGCCGAGAGAAATCACCGTGGGATCACCATTCCCAGCCACACACCTACAGCCAACTTGATCTACTCACTCATGGTGAGGACCACTATTTATCTTTTCAAATTTTAAATACATTTGTTACTTTTTATTCAAAAAAAAAACTTCAAATTAGAATGACGTATGTAAAAATTCAACTTTAAAATATAATGGAAATATGTTTAGCAATAAAGGTATATGAATATATTTTAAAATTCAATTGGAATGTAAAAAAAAATATATGTATTTTCAAAGAATTTATAATTCATTTGTAATTATAAAAGAAGGATAAAACAAATTATTGTTATTACAATTTAAATTGCGAACAATAAAAAAAGGGAAATTTAATAAAAACTCAAATTAAGAAAAACGAATGATCAATTATTTAGTACTGCTCTTAGTAGCCAACGGGTGTATAAATAGGTATTAGTAAATGGACTTACTTGAGTGTTTATCAAAGAGATCCTGCCGGCACGATGTCGTTGAATCACCTGTAGCAAAGTGGGTTACTAGAATATTAGTTACTACTAAACGCAGTTTACACTTAGTAGAATTACGTAAATGTAATTTAAAATAAAAAAAACTCAGAAATAGGATAGAAAACTTAATTTCAAATTGAATAAAAAAACTCAAAAAAAAAGGAAGAAACTCGATTTTACTTTGAATAAAAAAACTCAAAAAAAGTAAGAAATTCGATTTTACTTTGAATAAAAAAACTCAAAAAAAAACTCAATTTTCGATAAATTCACTTTTAACTCAAATCTTTGAGGCAAACAAAATTCGACTCAATATTTTAGAAGTCCTTTTTCTAGAATTTGGAGTTCTTGACGCATAGATGGTTGATGTAGTTTTTTTTTAATTAACTACATAGATGGTTGATGTAGTTTTTTTTTTTTTGAGTTAACTACATAGATGATTGATGTTGCAGCTTTGGTGTTAACTGATGGTTGTTGTTGTAGCTTTCTTTTTTTTTATATCGGCTACACTGATGGTTGCTGTTGTAGTTGATTTTAATTAGTTTGCATTTCACAGAAAAAAATGTCTTCTAGTGCATTTGCACTACTTTCACTTTATTTGAAGTAAAATGGTGTTTTCCTTATGAAAATTTTTGATTAGTTTAAAATTCACAAAAAAATGGCTTCTAGTGAATTTGCACTACTATCACTTTATTTGAAGTAAAATGGTGTTTTCCTTATGAAAATTTTTGATTAGTTTAAATTTCACAAAAAAATGGCTTCTAGTGCAATTGCACTACTATCACTTTATTTGAAGTAAAATGGTGTTTTCCTTATGAAAATTTTTGATTAGTTTAAATTTCACAAAAAATGGCTTCTAGTGCATTTGCACTACTATCACTTTATTTGAATTAAAATTGTGTTTTCCTTTTTTAAAAAAAATGGGGTATCCAATTATGGACAATTTTTAAATTTCGAACTCGCAAGAAAATGGCGTTTAGCGCATTTGCACAAACAATTTACACAATAATTTGTTAAACCGTAACCTTGTTAGAACATTTCGCAATTTTCGATTATGTTCGTCCAAAGAAGGCCCATAAACTACTATGTCGTCAACAAAGATAAAACATTATATTCCAACTAGACCCATTAAAACATTGTTCATCGTTCTTTGGAAAGTGGCCGGAGCGTCTTTTATACCCATTGGCATTCGGTTATACTCCCAATGACCAGTGGGAGTGCTGAACGCTGTCTTTTCCCGATCTTCTTCTTGAACCAGAATTTGATGAAAGCCGTTTGCAAGATCTAACGTGCTGAAATATTTTGATTTACCTAGTTGGTCCAAAATATCCGTTATTTTGGGAAGCGGAAATGCATCCCCAACAGTTGCATCGTTTAGACGCCTGTAGTATACAACTACTCGCCATTTCTTATTACCTTGAGCATCCGGTTTTTTAGGAACAAGTAATAGAGGTGAATTCCAAGGACTGTAGCTTGGTCGGATAATATCATTTTCGAGCATTTCGTTTACCTGTTTATTAATTTCAGCTCTGCTTGTTTTTGGCAGTCTATATGGTCTAACATATATAGGGGGTTTACCTACTTCAGTGATTATTTGATGTGTTGCTGCATCAGTGCAAGTGAGTTTATCTCCAGGTAAATAAAATAAATCATTAAATTCTCGACATATCTGGACTATGGAAGATCTTTCTTCTTTATTACAGTGGCTTATGTCCACTAATTTTTCCAGATTTTCTAGACGCTTGTATACTGGATCGTTTTCCGAGTCTGTAGTAAAAAAATTAAATTCGTCTAAGTTATCCCATTCTAAACTTAGATCGTGTGCCTTTAGCTGCACTGGGTATTCATTAATATTCAGGAGTAGGACTTTTGCAAAATTGTCATTTGCTTGGGCGATGGAAGAGGCCAAAAAGACCCCAGGTGAAACCTGTTTCTTCCGAATGACGACGTCATTTGCACAATTACAAGCGACTTTAGAAAAAAGGGTACTTCGTGCAGGTATGTTAATCTGGTCAACAAATTTTTGTTCGGTTTTCATGATGTTCTGTTTTGCTCCATCAAAAATTCGTTCTGGTTTTGGAAGAGCTACTTCCCCAGATCCGCTATATATAGAAGGCTTACTTGTAGAAACATCAATTACCTCACTTTGTTGGATTAAACATTTTTGCGCTTGTACCTTAACTTTCTTTGCCTTAGTCCTTCCTTTAAATAACTTTTCTTTATACTGTGATTCCATTTGCTCTTTTTGGCTCAATTTTTTATTTTCATTTTTCTTAGATTTATTGTCTACCAAGTTTGTTGATTTTAAAAATTGCTTAGTTTTTTCTAAGTCTTTTTTGCTTAGGATCTATTGTCTCTAAGTCTTTTTTACTTTGCTTAGGATCTTTTGTCTCTAAGTCTTTTTTACTTTGCTTAGGATCTTTTGTCTCTAAGTCTTTTTTACTTTGCTTAGGATCTTTGCCTCTAAGTCTCCTTGCTTGGTTTTACGCTCTACTAAGTTTTTATTGAATTTGTTACAGAAATTGGAATCATCAGATTGAAGTTCGCATGGCGAATTAAAGTTTTCAGGATTTTTTTTATATGCCGAACGGAAAGGTTTGTTTTCCTTTGTTTGGCTTCGCTTGAATGAAATTTCTAGAGTATCGTTTTTAAAATCCACTACGCATTTGAATCTAGATAAAAAAACATTTCCAATAATTCCATCATAAGGGAAATTAATTTGATTATCAAGTATGTGAAAAGGGTGATCTAACAAGAGGGTATTTTCGGGTGACTTGGACTCTAAAGTACCATTCACCAAACCAAGGGGTTTTAGCGATTCCCCGGCTATGGTAGTAATGGTGTAGAGATCGTCACCATGTATCGTATTTTTACTATACATATTTTCTTTTACCAAGCTAACGTCGGCACCCGTATCAATCAAAAACGTAGAAAACTTTTTATCCTTAGGACTGAACTTTAGTCGTATCGTTGGTTCCTTAAACTCGGGAAAAAACGAAACGAAAAATCTAAAATTCAGTTCTTGGGATGGTACACTTCGGCTGTCGCAGTCATTCGAGAGGAATTGCCGACTGTTTCCTCCCGAATGGCTTCGTTTCCCGATTCAAGAACATTTGAATATACCTTGGCTATTATTTTGTTTAGAGGGGTACTCAGGTCTATTATGGTTTCCGCTGAAACCAGGAGTGGAATTGCCATTCCTAAAGGGATTTTGTGGAGGCCTGTGGTTGGATAACCGTAACCTACAGTTTGCCTCGGTATGGTTCCTCCTCTTGCAGTAATTGCAAGTAATAAATTGCACTTCCTTTTTAATAGGAGGCCTACTCTGGAAAGTTGGGAATTGATTATTCCGGTAACACGTTTCCCTCGTGTGACCGGGCTTACCGCAAGTCTGACAATCATAGTTTGCGGATTTCTCTGAGAAGCAAATTTGTTATGAAAGTTTTGTGGGGCGTGATCGATGCGTGCAGCATGTCCTTCAGCATGAGCTATAACCTTCTTTAGGTCAGCTCCCCCGAAAGCCTTGGCTATAAGCTTAATTTGGTCATTTCTTAGGCCGTCTTCGAACACCTGGATCGCTAGACGGCGGTTTTCTTGCACCAAGAATTCCCGTACTGTCTCGTCGCTGGCTGGGTTCATCACTCTCTTTTACCGAGGTGAAGAGAATATCACCGCAGGACGTAAATTTAGCCAAATCGGCTGGCTTCCCGTCAAAAAGGGGTATGATGTTATAAACATCGGAAATACTTATTTTTATGTCCATGTTGTACGATTCCTCTTCAAGAATAACCTCTAAATCTGACGAAAAACTCAAGTTTGAGGACAAATTAGTATCAGCAATCGCTTTTGCCTGTCTACCAATTTGCCTAGTGACTGGTCTACTTATTTTGAAAGAATAAATTGACCAGTCCAAACAAAACAAAATCAAAAAACAATATTCACAGCACAAAACTTCGCGAAAAATATCGGATTAAAGAGAGGGAGGAGAAAAAGGTTTGCAGCGAGGAACCCAAGATTCACCAAAAAAAAATTTTTTTTCAACAGGGTATTCACCAAAAATATTTCTCAATTTTCCAACAAGGTATAGAACCAAAAACATATAAAAAATTTCAATAAAATATATGTTAAAAAAAATATATATTAATATAGGATATGTTTTTTTTTTTTTTTTAAAAATAGAAGGATGATTCTACCTTGTTAATTTTGTGGGGTTGCGGTTATGTTTGCTACTGCTGATGCTAGTTTTCTGCTGCTGTTGTTGATTTTCTGCTTCTGTTGCTGGTTTTCTGCTTCTGTTGCTGGTTTTCTGCTGCTGTTGTTGTTTTCTGCTGCTGGTTTTCTGCTGCTGTTGTTGATTTCCTGCTGCTTACCCGCGCCCTAAAGATGTAGTTACAGCCTGGTCTTTCACTGCCCGAATGTTAGCCAAATGCCTACGCTCTAAAGCTGGCAAGGTCTTACTGTTATCAGGACTTTCTAAATTTTGTAGTCACTTTTCACTTTTTTTTTTCACTTTTTTTTTTACTTTCACTTTTACTTTACTTTAGTTTGATTTTGCTGGTGTATAGCCCCAGCACGCATCAGAAGATCGGCCTTCTGTTTTGGCTTATGATTTTTTTTCTGGTAGGAGATCTTTCGTAGATCCCACCGCTGCCACCAAATGTTTTAACGCCGACGTGTATAGCCGTGCTTCCTTGTGAGACCAAGGGAAGAGCTATGTGGGCGGAGAGTTAATGTTTTTAATAAAAATAACGGTTGTTTTAGTTTAAGTTGTATTTTTTATTTATTTATTTTTGTTGTTATACACTACTAGAGAGGCCCGCTGTCTTTGGCGTGGCTGCGACCTCTGCTAGTTAATTTTATATTTTATACTAACTTTGTTTTTTAAATCCTAGGGAGGCCCGCTGTCTTTAGCGTGGCTGCGACCTCTACTAGGATGCTCGTAGCTTTACAATTAGATTAACTCTGACTTTTCAACCGGTTTTCACTTCCTTTTTATACCCTCAAATCCGAACGATCTTTGTACCCAAATCAACGCAGTTTATGGAAATGCACTCATCAGAGATATTTCCCAATATCCATAAATCAATTTATTTATGCTCCAGTTATAGTGCGATGCACTATTAACTGAGTAAGCAATTAAATTATTACCCAACAATATTAGGCTAAACGATTAAGCCGGAAAATTATTACACAATACAAATGCAATATAAATGTGTCAGCATTACATTCGTCAACGGCTCTGGATATAGTTCATACATCCAGCTGTTGCTGTTGACGATGTCCATTCACCCTTGCTCTCTATACCTACAATACATAAACGTACTTGACTTTGGATTTTGTGTGTAACTGCCGTCGTACAGCATTACGTTCGGTATGGAACAATGGGAATGCTATAGCTGCAGTGCTGTATATACACAGCATAGAACGATCGCATGAATTGCATTGCCATTGCTATTTGTTATAGCTGCAGTGCTGTATGCACATAGCATTGAAGGCATAGTGATCGCATGAATTATGTGTATTGCTATTGAATGTATATTTAAATGCTATTGAATGTAACGGATATCGGGTGACGAGCTCATAAACATTGTAATTTATGTTTGACATGAAAAGTGAGCGCTGTAGCGTGCTTGGCGTACTTTTGGTATTGTGACGCCGTGGGAAAGAAGAATCGTACTTAGGAGAGTTGATTTCGAGTTGAGTTGCTTTTGAGAGGCGACATGTAGTGCGATCACTACATCATCAACAACTAAATATTCTTTACAAGTTGTAATATTAAATGGTAAGTAACATTGTTCATCTTCGCAAAATTTCCATGATATATCGCTAAGATTAAAATCACCAAATACCAAAGGAAATTCATTTTCATTAGAATAGTTATCAAGAGCAAATAAACAATTTTCAATATGTTTTTCATATAAAGAATATGTGCTTTTAGGGGGAATATAGCTTAATAATATGCAAAATGTGGAATTATAATATTTTACTAATACACACAATTTATCAAGTTCATCATCAGAGTGTCTCAATTCAATTTGCATACTATCTAATGATTTGTGTACTAGAAATAGCAAACCACCTCCTTTACTATATACTGTTGAAAAGCGATCCTTGCGGTATACTGTGTAAAATTTTGTTGAAAACTCTGCTGAGGCAATATCATCATGATTCCGTTATAGCAATGTGTTGAATTTTACTTTAGTATAATTAAATAAAATTACTAATAATACAAACTGATTTTCTTAATAGAAAAAGAACGGGTACAATTTTAATGACTTCAATCTTTGTATATTATAAGTTATACTATATTTTAGTTCGCAGACAATATTATATTAAAGAAAGACGATTTCAACCACTTGCTTTTCTAAATGACAATTAATGAGTGTTCAAAAACAGTATTGCCAATTTATATAAATCAAATACATTTTTATAATTTAAGAATAGTGTTGCCATCTTAGTTTGTTGTGTTATGTTTTACATTCTATTGTAAATATAATTAATTTCAACACTCCTCCTTAACTATTTTACAACGAAGTGATTCGAACAACTTTCTATTGAGGGGTTTAGTCAGGATATCAGCAAGTTGCTTGGAGCTTTCTACGTGTTTGAGAGCAACAGTTTTGCCGACATGCTCCTGGATGAATTTGCGTGGAATCTCTATATGCTTCTTTCCTTTGGTAGTTTTCCCCTCGTATGCATTGTGCAGCATGTGTATTGCTGACTGGTTGTCAACAAATAGCGTAACTGGTTCGTCTGACTTCAAGATTTCGAGTTCCAGTCCAATTCTTTTGATCCAGCTAGTGTCATCAATCGATGAGACGGCTGCTCTATATTCTGCTTCTGCTGTTGACGTAGCGACGAGTCGCTGCTTCTGTGTGTACCAAATGATTGGTCCTCCTCTCAGTAGTAGAACACCACTTGTTGAGCGTCCAGTTACAGTGTCTCCACCGTAATCTGAATCTGTGTATGCGACAAGTGTGTCGTCTCCATTGAATAAAATTCCATAATCTGGAGTTCCATTCAAATACTTTCTTCGCCATTTTCCAGTGGCTTTGCATAGCTTTGTCGTTGAAGCGGCTCAGGTAATTCACTGCGTAGCAGATATCCGGTCGAGATATTGTAGCTAGGTAGAGTAGACTTCCAACTGCTTCTCGATATGGAATTATAGGTGATGCTGGTCTGTCGTTGATTCGATCTTCTTCGTTTGTTACCATTCCTTTCTCCATAAGTGTCGAACTTGAATTGCAAGTGTTGAACTGAAAACGGTTGATTATTTTTCTGGTGTATCCAGCGTGTATTCCATCCTTCTCGATTCTGACTTCCATGCCTAGATACGTGACTTGCTTCTGAACTGACCGTTGGTAGGTAATTTCAAATTTCTGATTTATGACATCCAAGACTTCAAAGATTTCCCTTTCATTGTATCCAGCGACAAGCCCGTCGTCGACGAAAAGAGTTATAATCAAGGTTCGCTTCTTGTTATAATAAATGCAGGGGTCATCGTCGGTGTTCACTTGTTGTTGTTGAAATTTTCTCATTCCATTTTCTCGGTGCTTGCTTTAAACCATATAGGCTTTTCATAAGTTTGCATACTCTATCGGTACTATCTTCGAATCCTTCAGGTTGATACATGTACAAGTTCTCCTCCAAGTCACCATGCAAGAAGGCTGTCTTCACATCAAAAGGAACAAGTTTCATTTTCTCAGAAGAGGCATGACTTAGAATCAGTCGAATTGAAGCATGGTTTGCTACTGGACTAAAGGTTTCTGAGTAGTCGACTCCTTCTTCTTGCTCAAAACCTCGTGCTACCAGTCGTGCTTTCATTCTCCCATCAGGTTTTTCTCGTAACACCCAGCGGCAAGTCAAGGGTCGAATTCCTTCTGGACATTTTAAGGATTCAAATTCTTCTGACATGGCTTTCAGCCACTTGGTATCTTTCAACGCTTTGGATATAGAAATATCCTGAATTTCTTCTATCATGGCTATGTTGGCGCTCCTCCCTCCCCGGAAGTAACCCATGACGTAGTCTGATAGTTTGGCAGGTGACTGAATATTTTGACGATTCCGTAGTCCTAGTCTTCTTGGCTGTTCAACTTCTTCTTGGGCTTCATCTTTTTCTTCGTTTCTGTCTTGTCTCAGGCTTATACTGTCTTCATATTCATCTTCATCTGATTCAAAGCTATCATCTTCTTCAATACACTTGTTCTCATATTCGTTGTTCACGGCCATTTCAATATCTGTCGGGTTTTGCTTATATTTTTCTCCTTCGTTAAACATAACATTGTCTGAACTGACAACATCATGCATTTCAGGCAAGTATATTCTGTAGGATGAAGAGTCTATGTCGTATCCAACAAAAATACCTTTCATAGACTTCTTGTCAGGCTTGCTTATTTTGTGCTTGGGAATCAGAACGTAGCAGTCGCATCCGAAGACCTTCAGTTTGTTGATATTCATCTGTCTTCCAAACCATAGGTCGACTGGACTTTTTCCTTTGACTGAACTTGTGCCAGTATGGTTGATCGTGAACACAGAGTAGTTCACTGCCTCTGCCCATAGATTGTCCTTCAGGTTTCGTGCATGAAGTGCTGACCTCGCTGACTCCACAATTGTTCTCATTTCACGTTCCGCTCTTCCGTTCTGTTCTGGGGTGTAAGCGTTTGAAAAAGTGTGAAAGACACCTAGCTCCTCCAGCAGTGCACGTGTGTTGCCATTTTTGATCTCGGTTCCATTGTCTGATCGTAGAATTTTCACATTTCTTCCGAATTGGTTACTCACCAGCTTAATGTAGACGTTCACTTTGGCTGGTGCTTCATCCTTCGCCTTCATAAAATATACTGTTCGGAAATGTGAAAAGTCATCCTTGAAAAGCAAAAAGAAAATTGCTCCTCCTAGTGATGGTGTCCCCATCTCTCCCATATCTACATGGACCAGATCCAGTGGTTGGGTAGCAACCTTGTCGTTCAGTGGGTGAGATACCCGATGTTGCTTCCCATAGATGCATCCTTCGCATACTCTGTCGTTCCAGTCATCAATGTATGGAATGCCATTCCTGTCCAAAGTATCCTTGACATACTTCAAGTTTTGGTGTGCGAATCTCTCGTGCCAAGTTACGATCGAGGCGGTCAGCATACAGGCTTCAGACTTCTCCTGGCGTAGCATCATTCTGTACAGGTTATCTTCTCTGACTGCTATTGCCACAATTTCACGATGATCAGACGTTTCGAATATTGACTTCTCTTTATTTGCAGTTTGGACATAACCTCTGTCGAGTACCTGACTTGCTGAGCGTCCAGTTACAGTCCAGTTACGGAGATGAAATTATAGTTCAGCTTTGGCACGTAAAGCACATCCTCCAGAATGACTTTGTACCATTCTGTTCCATTGAATGCCTCAAGTTGAACGTTTCCGATACCTACGCCCTTTAGTTCAGTTGCATCTCCGATGACAACAGTAGATGGATTTTCCAATTCAATCAATTTTGTGAACCAGTTCCTGTGTGATGTTATGTGTTGAGTAGCACCACAGTCTTGGTACCAGTTGTTTCGTGTGTTACGTTTCGAATTTAGACTGTTCAGCTCTGCAGTTGACAGTCCCACTGACACTAGTGCACGGTATTAACGATTCGTACTTCTCTGTTCACTCCGTTGTTGCCTTTCATTTCCATTTCTATTGTCTTCCTTTTTTGTACAGTCTCTTGCGAAGTGACCTTTCTGTCCACACACATGGCAAGGGTAGTTTTCTTTACAAAAAGCAAGATATCTGGCACAAGGTTTGTTTCTGCAATGTTTCATGCCCTTTCTGATCACACTTAAAGCAGATGACTGGCGTGCTTCCACTCTGTTTGTTACTATTGTAATTGTTTTTGTTTTTGTTGTGAGCAGACTGATTTCCAGTTTTCCTTTCCGTTGAGATGAGTGCGTTGGCTGCATTTGCTTCACACCCTTTTCACATTCATTGAGTCGATCCTCTTCTAGCCTCAATCTCTCGATGAGTGTTTCAATAGTTTTGTCTCCTGTCACATTGTCCCAGGCTGTCCTGAAATGGTGCAGCTTAGTTGGCAGCATGCTCAGCATTCGTGTCATGATCCAACTGTCTTTCACTGCGTCGTCATCTGATGACAGATGTTCGGCTATCTGTTGAATCTCTAAACAATTTTCAACAGCAGACTTTTGGTTGTCAAAAACATAACCAAAAAATTTCCTTTGCAAACCTTCAATGGTGATATCAGTCTTTTTACCATATACATTTTCTAGCTTGTCTAACATTTATTTCGCAGTTTGGCATTTGACTAGCTTTTTTGCTATATTACTGCTGACATTTAAACCTACGAGCGCTTGAGCCTCTACATCTTTCTTATTCCAATTACGTACAGGATCGGTGTTCGCATCACCTTCTGGCTTGACTGTTAAACATATTGCAATTTCAAACAAGTCTTTTGTTCTCAAAGCTAAATTAATTTTGAAACGCCAAGAATCATAATTTACATTTCCTTGCAAATCTTCTGTCAAAGTTTCTAAATGCACTTTTACTGAATCCATGACTCAAATAGTCTATTTTCAAATTGTTTTATCAATTGGCTCTAACACGTGTACGGTTGACTGACGTTTGAAAAGATAGGTTAAATTAGCCGACTTTCTCAGGCTGACGACGTGGTTGACGTCCTCTTCGACGGGGCTGACTTTGTCTGCGATGACTGACGTTGACTTTCTCGGCTGACTGGACTGACCTGACTACTGGCTTCTGACTTGGACGACGAACTTGAATGACTTATTTTCGATGTCCAAATTGTTTTCCGTAATGCTCGGCGTGTCTGTATTATGAGCGATGCCTGGGACCATAACCTGTTGAATTTTACTTTAGTATAATTAAATAAAATTACTAATAATACAAACTGATTTTCTTTATAGAAAAAGAACGGGTACAATTTTAATGACTTCAATCTTTGTATATTATAAGTTATACTATATTTTAGTTCGCAGAGAATATTATATTAAAGCAAGACGATTTCAACCACTTGCTTTTCTAAATGACAATTAATGATGGTTCAGATACAGTATTGCCAATTTATATAAATAAAATACATTTTTACAATTTAAGAATAGTGTTGCCATCTTAGTTTGTTGTGTTATGTTTTACATTCTATTGTAAATACAATTAATTTCAACACAATGATATCATACATCTGATCAGCCAGTGCTAATTGAAGTGTATATAATCTGGAATTTGAGCATAAACCACCAACATTTTGATAATATAGCGAGAGATTTCGGCTAGGTGATGATGATGAAGAAGAGATTATTCTATCACTTCGAGATCTTCTTGTATTTGTACTCTCCCATCGCCTACTGAGTTTTTTGGAAATAAACGAAAGGGACGCACTTGGATTGCAGTTGGCCAGAGCGATGCAGAAAATAAAGAGTCATATAAGTGTGATGAAACTCCCAATTTGAAATTAACACTTTTTAGAGTATTTATATCAATGGCTTTCTTTACTAATTTAACGCACTCTAAATGTTTAGTGTCAATGTTTATGTTTTTGGTAATAAATTCTATTATGTTCTCCGGAGTTGTGCTTGGGGAGAATGAGGAAATGTGTAGCCATCTCTTTTTAGTTA